>QKMV01004089.1:0-10579 GCA_003287335.1 Lednia tumana
ATAATATTAATAGTATATCTGTCTTATGAACCCAATCCCCCATCATCCTCCAATGAAATGAAAACCATTTACCCTTGCATGCTTATACGACCACGTGCTAATAAGCTACGCCATACGTATACCTACATGGTATAATACCATGCCTAGCACCTTTCTAGACTGCAACCACCTAGAAGCATATTTCAATATTTTCGAAGCGTCTATTATCAAATTCTATCAAATTAATATCAAACATCAGACTGCACGCTTTTGTTAGATTAGTTTCTCAACAAAGAGATTATCCTGATGTAGGTTAACGTCGAACGTGAAAATACTCATCAAATTCCTTTCATTCGGTCCATCTCTATTCACTATAATCACTTCACCTGCCTATCCCGAGTTCGATTAGCAATCGAGAAAGGATGGCTCGTTTTCACGCGGTCCCAGTTTAATCGGGGACACTTTGCAATTTGCCCCAAGTCAGGGATGAACAGTGCACATCACCTTGATTAAATTCGTGTACAAAACCAAAATTCTGCTCTAGTTTACAACCATGCTGATTTGCAATGAATAGTTTCCGATAGAAGTTAGCAGTTAAAATGTCATTTAATGCGAACCAGCAAACTTTTATTGGAGTTTGCATTCATATCTTTCATACATTTGATTTTATTTCGGCTGCTGTAACTATTGTTTTCACCACATTACATTCAAACCACGTGCAGGACTAAAACGTATTTCACGCTGAATAAAATCCGACTTAAAACCAACTTATTAAAAATTGAGACAGAAATGTTCAATTTTGCTTTCTGATAGGAAAATGGTATTGTTACAAAATCGTTCTCGAGTCGTAAGATGCTTTTTATGTTCGATTGTGGCGTCGTCAACGACGTCGTGAATCATAATTATATCCGACAAAAGTTGGCGTTAAAAGAAAAGAAAATGCGAACAATGGGTTTGCTAATGGATGCAAGCTTATGTGGCAGAAATAAGGGAAGAAAGTCAAGAACATAAATTAAAATGACTTCTCATTCTTGTTGCTAGGAAAAGAAAATAGTCACAATACGTGGCAAACACCCCTCAAGTTCTGCACGTATAGTCCGATGGGTTATGTATGCTACTTGTAGAAGTTTGCTACCAAGAGGATGTCATAAAATGTCCTGTCAAACTTTTCTGGTAGGAGATAAAATTCTAAACAATTTGGTTGAGCTAATAACAAAAATTAACATACATTAAAATATGAACCAGCTCTTGTATACACAGTGCAGCCAGCTAGTAAACGTGGTCAATCTAAACACATTTGATTCTATCATAGGTATAATAATGAGAATTTGAGTACCTACATGTAAATTAATCGCGTACGACAACGCAGGTAGCAATGCGTTAACTGGGTTTTTTCCTGATTGATCTTATCAATAAACTGCATAATTAGCGTCGAGTTAAATATGCAATTTTTAAATGCGCTTTTGATGTTTCCTACCCGCACCGAAGCATAATAAATTCCTCCATTGGAAGATGGTAAATGAGAAAGTCGGGTTCGAGGACAATGGAGGACTAATGGAGGAATAATTCGCCGCTGAAAGCCAAGCAGCTAAGTGCGGGACTAATATCACGAAAGCGCCGACGAAAGCTCTTCACAATAAAGCAGCAGCCCCGTGAAAAACTTTTATACGATGATTTTCTATTACATGATTTATGGAGATTAGTAAACACTGGCTCGCTTTCCTAGAAGCTGAAGAGCATCCCGATCAAGTAGCGTTCGGGACTTCTCGGTAGAGCACGGGCATTTTGAACAGTGGCGGATCATAGCCCGTCACGTGTCCGATTAATAACCAGGATTACGACTTACTACTCCTAAAACAAACAAGAACGCTATTGCCAGAGAATTATTGGATAAATGGGGGTTTTATTAGTTACATCGTCCGTTCTCTTCCTCTTTCTTTGAATGATTTTTCTTAACTTTTCTTTTTTCTTTGTGATTTTTTTGGTGATGTTAAGTCGTCTGTAAAATTGTAAAACTCAATTAAAATTTGCCTGCATGGGTCTATCAGGCATTGGCCGACTTGCTCCTATTGCCAATCTGCCGATATACGTATTTCACACATGAAAACCATCACTGCCCTGCCCCTGAAGGTACGCTTAGGTGTATAGAAATGTTAGTTGGTACCTAGAACAGCCACACGGTATTTGGAGCAGTATTTAGCATAATTTGCACACTATTAATTAGCGTAAGGAAATTACCTCTGATGCTGTATAATTTACTGCAGCTCGTATATTTGATGAAATCGCACTGGTGTCAAAAATGGTCCACACATTTAAGGAAGTTAGTTATTATGACGGAATATTATAATTTTGATAGAAGGTACCTTGTTGTAATGTATGCGATCTTTACGATTGGTGTGGAAATCTAGACGGGCAGCAGAGCGAATCTTGACGTAATAGTTTTTCCTTCGTAAGTTAGTAATTACTCGACAGTGTTAGTTTCTTTCAGTATCAGCAGGTAGGTAGTTAGGTAGGTAGGTAAGATTTTTACGAACTAGCCTCGCTCCTATTTTTGGTCGCGATACTGCGTCAAACGAATTACGAAATATTTTTTTCTGATTGTAAGATGAATGATCTCTTTCTGATTTGTGTTGAACGCTTGAATCCAGCTACTGCGGGTGGCTTTTCAGGCAATTCCTTACGCCACTGAAAAGAAAACGAACAAAGATTGGACACCATATCGAGAGGCTGAGGTGCTAAGTCTGGTCCTCTTCCAAGAAACGTGTAGCTTGTGGGTATAACGTGATTCAACATGGGATTAATATGATTATAATATTAATATAATAAAACATGCTTATTGCTCTCTGCTTTGGAGCCATGATGTAGCTAATTACTCAGGCCGTAAGCTATAAATGTATTAAAGTAAAACTGCCGCGCGTTTTGGTGTTTTGACATCTTTACAACATAAGTATACTTAGCATTGGCGATGTGCACAGTGATGTATAAAGATACATCTGTATGCTTATTAATTGCCCTCTTGGGTAATTGAAAGTCACTTAAAATCTATAATTACTATGGTATACCAAGAAATGAGCTCTTTTTGATAGTTTCACGCATATCACCTCTTCCAGTATTACTTTTGTAGTACATGTACCTCATGCCTAACTTGGTGTACTTAAGGTATCACCCTTGATGCTTCGCGTGGTATATTTCATAAAAGGAAAGATTGAACGGGAATTTCTCCATACCTACGTGTAATTCACTAATGTTCAAAAGATGATAATGCATGAGTATATATCTTAAGATTATTTTGTAATTGACAGCCAATATCCCATTTCATAACTCAAACCGCTCAGCACAGGCATATGATAATTATGTAATAAATAGTAATTACCTATATCTCAATTGAAACAGAATGGCAGTGTACTTGGTGGAGTATATTCTATAGTCTGTTAATACTAAATGTAATACAAAGAAGCATGTTTCGGAGTCATGATGGGGAAAGAGGGTAGATATCGTGGCATACCATCCATTACCATTTACCAATCCAAAGGTATAGGCATATTATTACAAAGAAATGCAATCTTCGGTACAATACAATAACTTGGTGCACACATCGAGTATAAAATACGGAGTTATAGAATAATAATACTAGAGCAGATCTCACGTACAGATTTAACTAACGGTTCAGCGATGTTATAAACGTTTTGAAAACTCTTCTCACCAAATGGTTGAGTTGCGGTTGTCCACGATTCATGTGTTGAACAAATTATAGAGCGGCTTCCTAGATCTCGTCAAGACTACTATACGGCTCATATACTATAATGGAAGCAATGGGCACCTGCATTCGGCATTAGTCAAGTGCTATTGCGCCTTTCTGTCGACAACGGCGAAGCCCGTGGGTCCTCTTTGCGATTGTCCGAGCCTGTCTTTGTGGTGTGCAGAGTGCAGACTGCAGACCAAGGTGACGGTACCTTTACCTTTCTTTCGGCCGTTCAAAAAAGCAGCACTCGGACACACAGGTCCATACTTATCGACTGCGTAGACGACTAGCTCATCTGTCAACTGCTTTTTTATGTGGAATTATTTATCATTTAAAAAAAGAAAAAAAAAACGTCACTTAAATACACGAAACGTGATGGTTATGAAAATTTTTACTTCAAAATAAGATGCATGATGGATTTTTTATGGGGATTTATTACACTTTTGCAGCGTTATTTACTACATCACAACGCATTTTGTCGTAATTACCATAGCGTACTAAATAAAATGCGCGCAAAGAAATCAAGTGGTTTTGAAATATGGCATGTCCAATATCGTCATTTGTCTTTCATATAAGTACAAGACATTGTACAAATAGCATGCGCAATGCAGCCCAGGTACAAATACCAAAGGCACATTAAGTTATTCATAGACAATAATTCCGGTTATACCATCTTATTATTTTTTAATAATAGCCCATTTCCGTTATTAAAAGTTACAGTCGAAGAGAAAAGTGTAGCGCCAAGCGTGGTTAGCCTGTAATTTGGGTAGAAACCGGTACCTAGGAAGCACCAGTAATTAAGGAGATCAATTTGGAGATTGAAACAATTAACGCGGTGCACAATAGTCTGTGCATTGGCACATCAGCGAAGCAGAAGCCCAGTCTAATCTAATCTAATTATAATATATGCATTACGTGCATTCAGTGAATTTTGCATTCGGCATGTGCCAATTTCTTTGTGCTTCTTGGCTAAGCTTGCACGGAACTGGAAGTAAATTATCTCTTATTGAATTATTTATCATGTATACGAATCTTATATACAGAACTGTATCAATTATGAACACAGTTTGCTTTGAGAAAACGTAAAGCCTTTCCGAACGGCAATCGAGTCCCCAGTCCTAACACGGGACACCCATAAAAAGGAAGTAGGAATAGCTGTAAGGAAATCCTTTGGCCAAGGCAATGTTTCCCAATGTGGCTTCGTGCTAATGGCTGTTGGTTTTTCCTTCTATCCTCGGTCTACCCGAATTCATATACCTCGGTAATTATTCTATCCAAATTCACCATCCTTCTTCCGTTTTCGTGCATCCTGTCCTCCCACTAGCTGGCGCTTGGTAAATGAATGTCCATCGGTTAATCTTATTTCCATCGCTCTAAAATCTAAATACAACAATCGCAATGTGTGCCGCTTACTAAATACCAAAACCATAGCTCTGACACCTTGTCTGAAGTCACCAGTCACCGGTCAAAAAATATGTCGTTATGAATTAAGAGGCCTTAGCTTGTTGCTCCTCAAGGAAAGAAACAATTATTTTGTCGTTTTCATCGGTAACAGAGTAGTCGGTACCGCTTTTAGCCCTGTGTGTCTCTTCACCCCTCAATTTTTATCACATCATCATTCTTCTCCTGTAAACTCCATCTCAAGCAGCTGATCGTAATGATTGGCAGAACCCTATTGTTCGCCGACAGAGCATTGTTTTGAGCCTCGTTGAGTCTCGTTAATAAGCAATGAAGTCTTCTTGAAAATGCACTCGGCTCGTCAACTTGTTATTTCCTCGCATTTGACTTCGCGTCTTGCAAGCTGGCCTGGGCACAGAGCAAATGATACACGTTCCATTTCAAACAATATTACTCGTTGTAGACATTCTTAATTTAATTATTGTTATTATTAACCATTATTATACCTAAAGGTATAGTTTTTTCCACCGATTGACTGAGAGACTCTCGCTTCGTCGGTATAATTAGTGCTCTGAAGTAAAGCTAACATCGGTTCCGAAGTTGTTTGGGACTTGATTGGGACAAGATATCGCCGCCAACGTGCAAGATCCAACACCTTGCTTTAACACGGTGCCACTTCGAAGCGCCGCAGCAGTCTCGTCATCAGCATCATCATCGTCATAGTCTTCGTCATCATCGTCGACAGGCTTGTTTCACCGTTTCACGACAGGGTCGTGATCGCAACAGTGACGCGAATCGTGCGGGCGCTCGACACGATTTGCCAAAGTACACTTAGCAACACGCGGCAGCTCTATTTTTGGCGAAAGCATAGGTTTTCATTAAATTTTAGAAAATAGTTACACATTGATTATCAGGATAATTTACCTTAGAATTACTGTATTCAATTCGTATTTATGCGTCGGTGAAAAATATTTATATTAAGTTGTATCTCGGATCGGATCGGATGTATGAAATGCGAGGCCAAGCTAAATTATGGAGAACGCAAATACCTACACTATTTCACTTCCGAGCTTCGCAAATGGATATCTGCATGCACAGCTAAAAGAATATCCTGCTAAGAGGCATAATGGTAACCCTAGCTTTCGGTACCTTCACGCCGGTTTCCACTATACACACTGCCCATGTATAATATAATCTACAGCCATTATAGCATGCGGCGTTGTTTACGAGCGCCGCAGACGTGGTGCCGCGGCTCACGAAGATTTAAGGCACTCTTTGAGTACCACTTTCGTGAAGGCTGTGCGCCGCGCTCTATAATTTAACACCACGGCCTGGACCCTTTCGGTGTTGTTGGGTTGAGGCGCAGCGCGGTTGCGGCGCGTTGTGCACGAGAGGCAAGGGGGGCAGATCATTTTCTGGAAATTACACTTCGGACGTCCCTTTTCAAACACCACGGACACGGAGCCCCAAACGCAGACATCTGCGCGCCCGCAAAGCAACCCCGCGGCCCCTCATAGTCTCGATCACTGCAATCTGCATCCTTGCATGGACTCGAGGATACCGCTTTCCCGTCCATCTGCACAGCGAGTCTGCCCAAGTCCAACGCATGGAAATTGATACAGCCCGCTTGGGAAATGGCCGAACATTTTGTTGTTTGAAGAACTCGCTGCACGCATGTAAATAGCCGAGAGCTGCGTTTTGTCTTTCGTGAGATTTTGTTTGTAAAAGTGTTCACTGTTTCCAAAATAATTGGGACAGCTGTAAGGCGATAGTTCCAATTACGAGAATATGACTGACTGGAGCTCACCAAACTTTCAAAATATTAAACGGAGACTGACAGATACTAAGTTTGCGACAAACAATATATTTTGGCATAACCGTCGATATAACCATCGTGTCTCAGTTTTGACGTATAGTACGTATGTACGACGTACGTATACATATTGAATACAGTATTACAGTAGATGGTTCGCTTAATAATTTTTTTGTTAAAAATCCGTCAATACCAACAGTCCTACGACAGTTTGATGAGGTGTCGATTAATATATTAAATACAATAAAACAGAGATGGCTCTCGAATCCATTCATGCAGACTTTTTAATTGCGCAATTAAAGTTATAGCAAATAAAGTAAGTTTTGACCGCAGGACTAATCCATTACATGCCTGAAGCATGTCCAGACACTACACTGATAAATAATTCATAAGAACATTGTTATAAATCGCACCATGGTTTTGAATTCAATCATTTCCAGAATCCTATTCTAACACAAAAAACTAACAAACAAAACGAGCGTGCCGCCTGCATTTATCTATCTCACGCCTGGATTCGGGGGAAATTGGGCTTCGATTTGGAAGTGTGCTGCAGCTTCAAGCCGGCAGTTCATTATTCAAGAGTGCGTCGTTAATCTACGACAAAAACTGGCGAGAATCATGTAACCTATATCTATAGTGGCATAGCCAAGAATAGGTATATTTTTGTGAGGTATCAAGTAGCTAACTAATATTTTCACTGGCTTATTACTTTCTTCTGTGCATAATTTTCCAGCGATGGCTTTACCTGATACCAGAGTTTTATGTGGTTAAACTTTTATCATAAAGATACCAATTTACAGCAAGCGGACCTATTAAATTTTTGGTACATTAACCATTAATTACTCTGAAATGTAACACAAACGTACATTTTAATTTGTTTAAGTGGCTTTTTGGTTGTAAATAAGTCGATCGAGACAATTATTTTGACTGATTCCGTTACATCTTAAACATTCACACAACAAATTACAGTACTAAAATATTAGCTTGCTATTGCTATCTATCGGGTTTAATTAGTTGCATGATAACTGAAATAATTGCTGTAATAAGACTGCGATCGTCAATTATTTGCTACTTAGACTTGATGTTTAATTCGTTCATCATGTTTTTTAGTTATGTCTAAGCTGCGAATAATTCCATATCTTCGTCCAATTTACTTCCAGATTAGCGAGGTGAAACAATCCAAATTTCTTTTGCACAGGCATATATTTTATTAGCATTCTTGATTCAAACATTGGTGTTAAATATTGGCGTTGGGGAATTTTAGAGTGTTTTGGAAACAAACCGAACAACTGACCGTCTCCATTCAGTTTAAATTTTCTGGGCTCGTGAGTTTACAAGTTTATAATGGAGCACGAAAACTTTAATATTAACACTTTTCCTGGTTAATTAAGTGCATGTGCATTCCAATTAGTCTAAAAGATAATGAGTCGTTCCCATAAATGACGGCAACGAACTTGCCTAGTTGTAATGCATCCGCACTCAATTAACATTTAACCAGACATTTTCTATTTAAGTAATTAGTATAAACCTATGCCAATTAATTAAGAAACTACGGGTTTAGTTTGTTTCTCGTCTCAAGACTGCAAAGTTGAGCAAACATAAACAGGTACTGTGATTCCATTTCCATGGGAAATCGATAAAACAGGCAGTAATAATAACCACAATATGATACGACTTCACCTTACTATATACTGAGCAGTGAACTGGAAGAAGGACTTGCTAGGCGCTGTAATTACAGAAGAAACCAGTAGAGCTGCCACACTTCGTTTGCATGCACCTTACTCTTGGGAGAAATCAATACAATCTTTATAACAGTTTCGAGTTCACAATAAACATTTTTAATAACATATAAGTACAAGGAAGAATGTGAACAATGTCTCTTCACTATGTTTCTATACACTGTCCCTATACACTCACTCTATGCATAATTTATATTTATATACAAGAACACAGATCATTTTCTATCAGAGGGGCTTACTGTCAGTCAAGCCTATCAAATACTGTTCAAATTATTAATTACTTTTACATGATAGAAATAAATAAAATAAATAAACAATTAACAACAAGGAACAGCTTTTTGCCGTTTAATGATAGCATAAGAGTGGTCGCTTGACACTTGAATTACACATCTAACTGCTAATTAATCAGTCAATTAATTACGTCTTGTATAATGGATTATTGCATCATCATCGTCATCATCATGTTGATCATCACTCTGCCCTAGACACGAGAGGGATCATTAGCTACCAGCTCGGGCATATACGACTTCCAGAGAGGGCTGTTTATAAAATATTACATTGCCCATTATTTTACTGTCGAAAGTAATGTAGAAGAGCATGATCCAATTAGTAGCCATCGATGTGGGGTTATAGAGTTATAAAGTAAAGTGAACAGTCTTTCCATGGAGAGGAAAAACAATTTTGCAACCCAACTAACCTGTAATAATCACCGACAAATAAAACGACGTTTTTACTTGAAATATTGAACCAACGTGCTGTGTGCTATAGACTCAGTATTTGTACCGCTATAGTTAATTAGTGCTGTCTGGAGTATAGGGCTAATTTCGCGCGCCGCGCTTCAATAAAAAGGCTAGAGTAAAGCGGCCGCAGTAATTTTCACACACGTATGACCACGATTAATTTACCAAATTACACGCCAGTTTGTGACTCTTACAACACTTTTTCGTATGTTCAATAAAATGTTGTACGAATCTGGCCATGTGCATCGATGCAATCATGAATCCGAGAAAGAAACTTTCCGTAAATATTCGTCTGCAGTACATTCAGCAAGAAGCTATACCTATAATGTATTCCATTTAAAATTGCACTCTTACATGCTTTTACGACAGATCCGTTTTTTGAAGCCATTTAATGTAGGCCTAATATCACAACTCACAATAACTCTACAAACTTAATCAAGCGCTGACCAAATTACGTAAAAAGTGACAGTGTTATGATAACATTATACAATCCGCGCAAGTGTCTTGCTCTCGTGCCCACCTTATACAGAGTCACTGAGAACGTGCAATCACTATTCGGTAATCTTCGCCCCCCACGAGGGTGGCTTTTGGGGCGCGGGTCAAACAGCTCTTAGTGCGGGACTGAACCTGAACATGTGTCCGGAGTTGTCGCCGTGGTGGTAGAACCCAGCGGCGGGATGGTGCAGAGCCGGGTTCATCAAGTTCATCACCAGGGAAGGATGCACATAGGGTGAGGGGTGCACGTAGCAGGGGGCAGGCGCCGCCACGGGGTTGTACAGGAAGACGGGGGCTGTCGGCTCCTCGGGGCTTGGATTACACCGGGCACTCGGCTTATCGGGGGAAATCAGACTCTCGATGGTGAAGGAACGTTTTGGCCGCTGTTGAGGAGGCGAGATCGACGTGATCGTCAGCGGTGGCGTCGGCGGCGACGGTTCTGGTGGCGTCGCTTGGGGAGCGGGCGCAAACATAAACCTATTTATATTCGCCAGTGCGGCAAGTTCATTTTCTAGCCTATCCTTATCGGTTTTCATCAGTTTGAACCGTTTTCTTCGCCGTAATAGACTGCCGTTTTCGAACATGTCGAGGGCCGCGGGATGCAGCGCCCAGTACGCACCTTTGCCGGGCCGGTCGGGCCGGCGGGGCACTTTGATGAAGCAGTCGTTGAACG
>QKMV01004090.1:0-10576 GCA_003287335.1 Lednia tumana
TCATTTTGTTAGCGGATTTTATAGTTGATACTTTGGTACTAGTTTGTTATTTTTCCCTTCTTATTATTTCAGGAGGAAAGAGTTTCAGATGGAACTAGATTTAGACGTAATTGACGAAGTCATTCGTGAAGAAGAAGTAGAAGAGGAAGAAGAGGATGTCGTGCCGCTGCCAAAGCCCGCCTGGGGCCCGTACACTCCGGCCATGCTGAAAACAAAAATTAGTTCCGGCCTTATAAGTCAGGTATAGAATGTTTTACTGTTGTTTATTCTTTGAATCAGTCCTGCAATTCCCCTGGAATGTTTGTATTAAATAGTGCCCGTTCTTAGGTTTGTTAAAACGCACTCGCCGCACACGCTCAGCACCCAAGGCGCCTCAAAGTGATGCAGCTGCAAAATTTGCCGACATGGTTTCCAACCGAACAAACCTTTCAAAAGTGAAAAAAGAGCAATCTTGCTTGCTTCCACACGGGAAAATGAACGCCACAAGCTAGAGGCTAAAAAACTGGAGCTGGAAATTCAGATTTTGATAATTAAGCTGAAAAACAAGAAGAAAAACAAGAAGAAAAATAATTTCAGGAACGGTAACTCGGAGTGGGCTATTTCGGAAATATCGGACTAGATACGTGCAATCCGCAAGGAAATCTCAGGAATTTTTCAACTTTGTGATGTGGCTGGTTGTGATGGTTTTGATTGTGTAGAACATATTTATTTTATATAATGTGGTACTAAAGTGATTATTCACTTTAGTCACTCACGTCCTTAACGAACGTTAGCGCGCTAATGGACCTCGATTCGGCGCGTTAGTTGACGGTCCATTAGGGTACTTTTAATGGTGTGTTAGCGCTAACGTGCAACTGAAAGACACAAAAGAGGTCGTAACGAACTGTTGTTCGTTACAGACGCCTTAACGGACCACTGAAAAACCGGCCCTCAATGTTTCTCCTTAACGGCTAGTAACACGGAATGTGTCTTTCAGTTGGCCGTTAAGCTTTCATTAGTAAACAGAGGGAATTGTCCTTTCTGATTGGATAAAATTGTTGTGTGCACATAGCCGTGCGAAAAGCCGTTGCCAAAATAGTGCCAAGGCTCTCCGCATCACCATTTCTTCATTTCACCATCATCATTTCAGAGAAATCATGGCCGCCATCAAGCGAACACGTACGCGAACCTTTGTTCCTAGCGAGAAAAAACTGCTTTTACAACAACAAAAAACGGACGCTGTGACGAATAAACAAAAAGAAGATGCTTCGTAGGTAAACCTAACGAAAGAGTTTAACGCGGTCAGCGGGCTGTGCACACGCACTGTAGAAAACAAGTACAAGTACGACAATCTGAAGCAAACGACGGAAAGATCGCTACAGGCCGAAAAATGTGAGCGTAGAGCTACGGGAGGGGGGGAGGGATACCAAAGCAAGCTTCCAAACACAGATGAGGAGCAGAAGATTAATATCTTTAAACAGATAATGGGTGTGGGTTTGGAGTGGCTAAAAAACCCATACGACAGCAATGGCATCCGGCCCAGCTCGCCAGGTTTGTTCAAAAGGCCATCCAACACTAATTGTAGCGATTGAAGCTAATACCTGAGGCTAATGTAGTCACTTAGTGGTAAACTGTTATCGTATTAGTCAGATATGATCGAGTTTGATCTCGAAGTAATCAATGCCTACCCCGACCCATTGGTTCATTGCGCAGAACCGGCGTGGGATGAGCCCGGAACGTCCACTACCACCAGTCACGTCAACTCAACTCCCGACTGGTCGCCGTACACCCCATCAATGTTGCGGACAAAAGTTAATCGGAGCCTTACTTCGAGTGAGTCAAGTTTGGAAATTTTTGGTATACAGCTGTTATTGATTGACGTTGACTGTCGCGCGCTCATCCCTTCTCATGCGGCCCATTGTTGAATAAACGGACGCCATTGTTGAGCTTTTTAAAAACAGATCTTTGGAGGAACAGGATAAATCGGTGTGTGAATTCTCCCGAAGGGGCGTGCGCATTGTAACATCCATTTCAGACATCCGAGTTCAGTGTTACAACGCAATTACGTACATACGGTACTCGGTATGAGCCTGGGTAGATAGGTAGTGTAGTTTTGGACGCTTACATTACGAAATGTAAAAGGAATCTGAACCTAAATACCATTCTGATATCAAGTCAGCTTAATGTCCCTCCCTCATTTGATCACGTGACATTCGTTTAGCAAATCACAGTCCTTCAATCTCTCCAGATATTACTAACCATTTAATTATTGCATGTTGATACAGGATAAAATATACGATAAACTGCTTAGAATTTTAGGCTTTGTGGTTTTTTTGGGAAGAAAAATATAAAAACGATATTTCTGATACAAAATATGTCATTTTATATGTTAATTGTGATTTAAAATAATCATTCTATGACCAATATAAATCGACGTGAAATCTTGGCAACACTGTGCCCGTGGTAGTGAAAGTAAGATAGCCGACCAATACCGTGTGAGATCTGTTCATGGAACTTTTATTAAGAAAACTGCGTTTTTATAAAAAAAAGTATTATCTTCGAAGTCTAGGAAGGAGACGAAAGACCCCATTATCATTCCACAAAGAAGTGGCAGGCGAGTCGTAGATTTAGATGAGCTATCGAAGGAACTTTGGTGCTCAAAATGCCCTGCTCCTCTGTGTTTGGCAAATCGCCATAATGAAATTCGTAGTGGTCTAAATAATTGTTTTGAAGTCACTTGTACGAAGTGTAAAAATGTATCCAAAGTCAACACATCGCGAGAGCAGAAATCTACTGAGAGTTCAAGTGGAGGACGCGCCTTGTAGGATGTGAATTACAAAGCAGCTACGGGTGTGTAAATATTTTTGTGCCTACAATTTATTACCTGGATTCAATACGTGGCAAAGCCAGTCACCCCTCGGCTGTCCAACTAGCCATATCCTCTGAGTTACAAGTAAAAACCTTTTGCAATTGCAGGAATTATCGATGCTGGCATCGGAAGCCAACAATTTAACTCTTTTCTGAGCTCTTTGAATATTCCTGAAGTCACGGAAGCTTTGTTGAAGAGGTACGAGAGAAAGGTGGGGCCAGTCATCGAAACAGTGGCCAAGGATTCCTGTTTGAGAATGGCTTTATTAGAGAGAGAACTCTCGGTGATACATCCTATATCGGAAGGATTCTCCATTGAGGGTACAAGCATAGGCAAATAATTACCCAGACAAATACCGCAATGGGAGTTTTGTCGGTCAAATCTGGGCCGCCAAATGGTGTAGTTTTGAGGTGGCACGCAAGCCGCGGCCAAGGATTCGAGAATACGACCATTGAACATTGTGCGTCTAAAACGTCACGTGACCACTTTGACCCGTGTCTAAATTCGGCCAAGGATCCGAGAATAGGAGCCCTGTTGTCTAGAACATGAATACACTGAAGACACTTTGCACCGCCATTGAAAATCGAACGAGAATTATTAGTAGGCCGTGATATTTTGACAGCTCTTTGTTTTTGCCAAGATGGCAAAATCCCAACGATTGTTGGGATTGAAGGGGTATTTTAGAAGTATTGAACACCGTGCTTACAATATAAAGACCTTTTTGGTGTTTTACCAACTTTTAAAGTAAAGGGGAAAACCGATGGCACGTCCGCCCAATATTTTTGAAACGTAAAGAACTTAGCACCGTTAGTAACCTCCTTCTGATAATGAGGTTAGGGATCCACGAAACATTTTTCAACTTTCACAGAATGTTTCGCTTTACGCGCTTAGGAACGTCTGCTTATTACTTTGAGGCTGGTGAACAGGTTCTCATTTCGGCAGAATTTTTGTGATCTATAATGAAAGCTGTGACTGCTGTCTGATTTTTTTTCATTCTAGGTACCTTGCTTCAGGGGACAGCATTGCATCACTGAAGTTTGGTTTCAGGGCATCACTTGAATATCACGCCAAAGAGACATGCTATGTAATTGGGCTAGCCTCAGCGACGACGTTTTTACAGTTGAGCCAAACGAGAACTTCTAGCTGAATGTTTCCAAATGATACGCTAAGCAGTGGAACTTTCCTAATTATAATGGCCCAATTGATGGAAAACATGTAGTCATTTAAGTAAGTAGGTACCTAGGACCTAGTGGGCATGAACTGCTGCTCGTGCATTTTGAAGTAGGTACTTTTTACCAAATACTTTACATGTTTTTATGTAATTCCTCTAGGCTCCAAATAAAGCTGGTTCATTGAACTACAACTTAAAGGAAACACAGCCTCGTTCAGCTGGCAATGTGTGACTATTGGCTGACATTGTTGGACATAGTCAGTATTGGGGAAGAACTTTTACAGGAACGCGTTCCTTATCTAGATGCAGGATCTGTTACAGGTACCAGTTACATTTTAAAGAAAACTGTATCGTTAACCAAAAGTTCTTTGAACGTTCTTTTTGTGACGGGCTGTATCAAGAAAAGATGCGTTTGCCTACAATAAACGGTGTCGATCGTACGAAAATGGAAATTTCAAGATCATCGTCCGTTCGAAATTCAAATTCCTCTGTGCACGTGACTTTGACATGGGCTGAGGCAGTGTTGGGGAAGAACTTTTCAAAAGAATGCCTACATGGGCATTTTGCTCCCAGCCCTCCACTGCCTGCGCAGGAGGCTGGTGGCAATACGTGACAGCGGGACTCTGGAGGTGTGCGAGCCATTGGTAGAGACGCTAATTGCTGCGGTGGACAAAAGGTTCGAGACGCAGTGGTTCAGACGAGACCTTGTTCTGGCGGCAGCGTCTCATCCCCAGTTCCAATTTTCCTGGATCAAGAGCGAGGTACTTGAGGTGACTGCCAGAAAATGGTTCCTGGAGGAGGCCAAGAAGGAGTCACCAGTTTCGGCGACTACAACCCCAGTAGTAGATGACGACTGCTATTTCGATTTCGTGCAGCCTGGATCTTCCAACGCCGATCTGACTGCCGAAGTCGTGAAGTTTCTCAGTTTACCGTCTGACAACCTTGCCACATTGAGCAAACTTGCCCGAGGATTAATAATGAAAGTTGTAACCATTTTAGTTTAAAATTTTCATTCAATTTGCGTAAGTAAAATTTCAATGCAAATAAACAAAATACCAATCAAACTATACGTGGTTTCATTGCATCATCAATAACAGTCATAGTGCTGGCAGGCAGGGCAACAGAGGCGTCCACAAAAATGCATTATTTGGCAAAGCCTTTAAGCAGAACAAGCTGTGCGCCGGCCTGGCCCGGTTGTGATCCCCGAATCTCGAGACCGAGAGACACCTCAGCTGATGGTTGCAGACACCACGTTTCTTCAAGAACCGACTAAGCCGAATTTACAGGCTATACTCTATTTTAACGTTATTGAATAGCTATTGAAACGTGTTGTTACCACAGTGTGATCCATTTTGCAGCTCGGCTCAAGCGATTAGAAAACATCCACGAGTCCTTTTTTGAGCGGACAACGGTCTCCCAATTACAAAGACAAGACCAGAAATTCTATCGATTCAAAATAAATGTATTCAAACAGCGACTGAGGACTTGCGACTGACGCGCCTCACCGTGCGAGATTTCCTATCTCAGTGTGCCCATAGAACCGACGGTCTAGCCAACGACCATTTGGCTAAGGAACAGGACGACACCGAGGAGGATTCTGCCTCCCAACGACCACTTGGCTAAGGAACATGACGACACCGAGGAGGATGCTGCCTCCCAACGACCACTTGGCTAAGGAACATGACGACACCGAGGAGGATTCTGCCTCCCAACGACCACTTGGCTAAGGAACATAACGACACCGAGGAGGATTCTGCCTCCCAACGACCACTTGGCTAAGGAACATGACGACACCGAGGAGGATTCTGCCTCCCAACGACTCCGACCACACTGTGATGGCAATCCTGCGAGCTATTGTGACATCGAGAACAGTGGCGTCGATGTTGGCTGGATCGAAGCTGATTCGTATGGACCGTGCTCCAATCATTGAAGGAAAACACGTGAAGCGAGGCGAGTCGTCTCTGCACACATGGCCATTGTACAGACTATGTTTAAAACGCGTTCTTCGTCAAACTTCCCATTGTGAAGTCGATTCAAGGAGAAAAGACATCATCGCTTACCAATCCTGCGTAAATGGCGATCCCAAACCGATAATAGCAGCTCACAATGATATTGTCGAAAATTTTCAATCTTAAAGAATGACTGGAAAACTTGCTTGCGTTACTTGACGACAAATTAATGACTTTCCCACTGTTTTCAGATAGCGCTTGAGCTTTTGTTGTTCATCAGAGCTGTGCGCACTGTAGGTCCTACTTTTAACTTCGTCAGAAGCACTGGTGAAAAATTTCTTTTCGAGCGGTATCACGCCAGGCACAAAGCCCATCTGAAGCTGAAATGATCGATTTATCTGACACTGCACCGAACATATTTTCAGAATTCAAGAAAGAAAAATAGGGGGCTCTATTTAAAGAAAATTACTTTCGGTTCCAGGCGAGAAAATAAAAATATCGAGAGTTCTGGGGAAACAGTCGGGTTCACGCTGAAATCTAGCTCAAGGGCTAGGTATGTAATTACCCTGAAATGACTCGTCTGGTCTGGAGTCTAGCTGGACTTGCTGCAAGGTAACCGAAGACACCATCAGCCTTTGCAACACTAAAATACAGGACGATGCCAAAGCCGCGCTGCAAATGCTGTGACAGAGAAAGGTAATCCAGCAGGACACTTCATCGTAGCTTGTTAACCAGTGGCGGCCGGCGCCTCACCAGCTACCTAGAGTTGCCATGTTTCCGTTCAAGAATTGAAATAATTCGTAGAAACCTGTAGAAAAAAATTATGTCCTAACCGCCCTCGGTGTGATTTCTACGTCTTTCTGTGTCCTCATAGTCCGTAGTAATTAATGAAAAGGAAATAAATAAGGAATGAAATATATTCATAAAATGCCAAGTAAAAATGAAAACAAAAAGCCCCTGTGCCCCAATGGGGCAAGCCGTCACTGTTGTAAACATCGTGACAGGTGGTTCTTCCCAAGGAAATTACTGTTGAAATATTGCGCTGGAATGCAGTAGGAATATCAATATGTAAAGGATAATTGTGGACCGAAGCAAGTTGAAGAGCTGAAAGAAACGAACTCTCTCCTAACAGGAATACTTTATTTTGCTAGCGCACAATACCGACAGTAGATTGACTTTTTTTTTAACACTCAAAATATAAAATGTCTTTAAAAAACAGTTAATAACTGCTGGAAACTTGTAACAAATAAACTGTCAACGTTTCGCTAACCTCGCTGAAAGCTTCATCGGGGCAAGTTTGGCAGATGTTGTTGGCAGATGTGCAGTTTGGCAGATCTGCCAAACTTGCCCCGATGAAGCTTTCAGCAAGGTTAGCGAAACGGTGGCAGTTCATTTGTTAGAAGTTTTCAGCAGTTTAACCCAGATATGAACAGATTTTTTTAAAACTTTAGTGCTGAAATTAGTCAGGAGACCCGAGTCTTAAAAAATGAATATAAAATGTCTTCAGCTGCAGCAGCTAACACAGCTGTGGACGAGCATTTGCTCAACCTTAACAGTTCCTGTCTTGCCTTCTTCGATAAGGGTACCGGATACAAGGGCAGAAACGCAAAGGGAAACACGTGGGCGGCAATTGTCAGAGAAATGAAGCTGGATGGTGAGTAAACATTACAATATGTTGTAGATTTTTGTGACATAGTCTTGTCAATAGTCTACGTTCTAAGTATTCGAAAGTATTTACCCAACTTGCTCGAAACAAAGGTGGGAGGCAGTAAGTTCTCGAGGACAATTTCCGATCGGGCAAAGGCAGAAACACATTTATTAATCGGCGACCGACTTGAGCGACTCGCCTTTAGCTACAAACCAACAACAATGCACGTTTCTCTACAGTTCAATAATTAAAGGATTTGTCTTCAAGCAGGTCTTTTTCATTAAGAAGTTAAGTTCGAAAAAGCAAACATCACTGGGATTAATCGCAGATAACCAATTATCTTCTCAGTACTCGAATCGTTTAGTAATGCTTTCGAGTTCTTTTTTTGAAACCCGGGGGGATCGGGGAACCTCCGCGGCGCGGCGTCGGGAAGACAGTTACAGTTTTCGCAACGAAAACCCGAAGATTTGGGAGCCAGTAAGATTTCGAGAATCCTGATAGAGAAAAACCAACAGGAGTCACTGAAGTCTGAGGGTTTGGCAGAAATCGTTGGTCCCGACCACACTTTCATTTGCTTTACAAACAATTTGGATTTGAGTCTCTCGATGAGTGCCTGGTGGGCTTGTATTCGACCAACAGAAGATTTTCAGAAGATTCAACGCCTAATCTGAGCCAGTTTGCCCAGGTTCGTGCGCGACTGGATGTGGCTAGCGAATTATTGGCGCTCTTGGCTGTCGCCTGATCTTGGCACTTGTTTTCAATACAACTGGCCCATAACGCTTTTGTGCATTTCTCAGCATTCAAAGCCAGCGCGTTAATCAGTTTTTTGTACATGTGGTTTATTTGTTGCTTTTTTTCATCCAAGGGAAAATACTATGGACGGTAGGTACGTGAAATAAAATCCAGAGACGTTTCGAGTTTCATGTGCAATGCATTTTTTACAGCATTTATTCAGGACATTTCCCCTCGGTACAACCGACATTCGTTTAATCGTGGTAAAATTCCGAAGATTTGGGATCCGGTAAGAGTACGGGAAATACCGACAAAAGAAGCTGAAGCCTAAAGGTAGCCTCTTCAAGAAGAAGCCGCAAAGCCTTCGGCCAACCAGCATGAAAGCAAGTTTAAGAGGTAGGTTGTAAAATACCAGACTTTTAGAAAGCACGTCAATTCCTGATATGAGAGCTAGTTATAGTCTTCGCTTTAATTAGCAGTGCACGGAGAGGTGATTAGCTTAATCTTGAGATCAATGATTATTTGATGGAACTCGGGTTTTATACCAGTAATGACTTGGTCGCTGCCTCGAGTACAGAGCTGTGTTGCAAAATACCAAATTTCCTACCCAACTCGTCAATTTATGTGGCAATATAGAATGTGAAGGCGTCCCAAATATTTTGACAACATTGTTAGACAACAAGCTCGGAAAATGCGAGGATTAAAACGTGTCAAAATTCCGTGCACCTCAAACTATAACGCAGTCGATACTCGCGGAGTTAACGGAACACGTTTATATTTTCGATTCCAAATGCTTCTTTGCTCGAGCTCTCGGTAGCGACAACATAGCACTCGGTAGCGATAACATTTACTGAACGTAGTCTCTTTTGGAAGGAAGGTGCGAGATGCTAAAGAAACAAGAACAAAAAATGCCTCAAAAAAACCTGCCAAAATATCGCGATTGAGTTGACTTGGGGGTAAGGCCAAGCCTGTCTCCAAAAGGACATACTAGACAGGGTAATCCAACACCAAATCAATGCGAGGAAGGGGTGCCACTCTGGCTGGCGAGGGAGACTGCTTTGTTTGGAAATCACCACCAGCTTCCCAACGAGGGTCAACGGTCCAAGTGAAGCAGCTGCCTGTAGGTGAAGTGAACAATCTCGAAAGGCTCCATTCGGCCTACTCAGCAAAGATAAGTGCTGCTTAACTTCTATGTAACTGAAAATTCTGCGCTTACTTTACCTTACACCCATATTTATGTCAACATGTAAAGAAACACAAAATTCCACATTGCAACTATCTCTGGTTCAATTGCCTCTCTCTGGGGCATTATATTACATGTCGATTCCCAAAATACCACGGGCACAGGAAAGAAATGCAAAAAAGAAAAGACGTGGCGCCCCATTGTTCGCGATTCGCCTCGCCATAATGATCACGGCTTGGCGCTGAAAATGTTGGCTAAAACACTTTTTTGTTCGGAAATGCAGTTCCTGTAACTCTACGTTTACAATCGATCGTGTCGTCAGACCAGCCCACTCACATTCGCCATCGAAGCTGTCGGCTCCGTAGGAGCAGCTTCAGTGAAATACAGCAACTGCCTATAACTACATCACGGTAGCTATTAGGAGCCAGCAAGCGGATCACTGCTATCTAAAAGAATGCAGACATTATGCCACCTTGGTGGTCGAGCTGATAGCAGCCCTCAAGCAAGCATTCTGTGATTACGTTATCATTGGAACTTGCCCACAGAATGCGTACCGCATCCAAAACGCCAACGAGAGCTTAATCGAACGTCATTTTGAGAAAGTCGCACAGAATTTATTTGCTGTCGCAAACTCGACTTCCGAGACCACGATGCTAAACTGGCCTTTGGCAATGGAAATATTAGCCAGTGCAATGATATTAGCCAGTGCAATGATATTTGCCAGTGCAATCCTTTCACCAAGAATATCAAAGTTCCGTATGGGCTCCTTGATAAATGTTTAAACAGCGCAAAAGTGCCTTTGACAGCGACGAAATAGATTTGAGTTGACCAGAGAAGCAAGGAAGAGAAATGTCAAAGCGGAAAAAAGAGGCAAAAGTGTGACCCAGTGCTTATACGGTGCCATTCAAAACGCGAACTACAGGTTCGACCAATGACGTTTAGTCACGAAGTCGCCCTCCAAAACTACTACGATCGCAGTTCACGAGTCTAACTGGCGTTTGACAATGAAAATAATTGGCCGTGCCATGTACTTGGTCAGTGAAAT
>QKMV01004091.1:0-10576 GCA_003287335.1 Lednia tumana
CCTGTATTCAGCCTGTATTCAGCCTGTATTCAGCCTGTATTCAGCCTGTATTCAGCCTGTATTCAGCCTGTATTCAGCCTGTATTCAGACTGTATTTACCCTATATTCACCTAGCATGGCACTCTCAGAACTTCATTGATGGTACCGTACGATTGAAAATTCGTTTAAACTTCATAGAGACTTACTTTTTTAATTACCACAGTGCATCTCATTTTGAGTCTTGGTACGTTTTCATCCACGAGTGTGAACGGAACCAGGACCTGTTAGAGGTTACTGATTTTAGGTAATCTTATACAAAATAGCCTCTACTTAATTGTGTAGTTTTAATGATGCACTGCATTGACACCTGATCCTGTGGCACTAATGTACTAGCGAAGGAAAATGAAAGGATGATAATGAGAGTGGCGATGAACCTAACAAGGATATGAGGAACTCGGTGCCGGTACGTAGCCTACCTCTGTCGAAAGGCACCAATGGGACCACCGGCTAAAGTCCCTTCCGAAGGACGATATACGCTATACGAAAAGTAGGATATGGCTCCACTAATTCGTTCTGCCGAGAGGTTGGTGGCAAGGCGAGTGAAGCTGTTGCATAAGCTTCAAAGCCTCCAGCCTCTCTCCTGAACACAACTAGGTCCTTGCTTGGGTGGTCACCCATCCATTCAAACTCTGTACCTGCAAAATTACTTACATTCTAGGATCTCACAAGAACCGGTGTCTCGAACAAAATAAACCGATCAGACACCCATGACTCAGCACAATGTTGCTTAGCTTCGATGATTTCACGAGAACTGGTGTAGCCAACATGCCAAATCATACGGTAACTCATGACCCAGTAAAATGTTGCTGAACTTCGATGATCTCACAAGAACCGGTGTATCGAACAAAATAAACCGATCAGACACCCATGACTCAGCACAATGTTGCTTAGCTTCGATGATTTCACGAGAACTGGTGTAGCCAACATGCCAAATCATACGGTCACCCATGACCCAGTAAAATGTTGCTGAACTTCGATGATCTCACGAGAACCAGTGTACCCAACATGGCAAACCATTCGGTGGTCTATCATTGTACACATGCTACGCCGTCGGCCTGCTGACGCCTGCCTGGGGCCTTATTCTCTACATTTTCTCGCAGCGAGATGAGACGAGACGAGAACTCCAGTAAGCGGTTCCTGGGCTATTCTAATGGGTCTTACAACCACTTACTCGATACCGATGGAGTTCTCATATTATCTTGCAGCGAGAAAAGTTATAGAATAAGGCTTGGCGAATGAAGCGCTGAAATAGGAGCCACCCTTGGAACCGGGAAAGTCGGAAGTCGGGGACCGGAAGTTACGTGAACAGCCCACGCGGCGAACTAAGTGAGCGTTGCCGCATTTGGACAAACTGGACGCCTACATACAAAACAGGTGGCCCCGAAAAGCAGGAGCGAGCGCGACCTTGGCCGCTTGTCGGTACATTATAATCCACCGTTCTCGTGGCAAGTTCTATGGCCCAGTGGGTTGTGGTTTGGACTCTTGATCATGCGGTAGTCGATTCGTCAGAGTTTTTTTTCCGATTCCCATTCGCACACCAATTGTTTAGAACAGAAAAGCTGAATGAGATGTATTATGGGCCTACGATTTGTGATGCAAGCGTCAAAACGACGAGTTGATTTTCGGAGACACTTGTTTTCTATACAATTATGCAACCGGGGCACTTGGTCCCATTCCCAGGTTCCACCCCTAATCTTGTTCCAGACGTATTGCAAAGTTATCTCTCAACGTTGAGCGTTCTGTCCTAGACCTGCACCCTTAAATCACTACCCCTAGCTCGACGTCGCTGCGTTGAAATTCCTAACCATTGATGACGCCAGGATTGAATGAAAGTCATGTCATTTTAATGATAGCTTCTACTGCACGTGTGGTTCACGGAATATAACCTAGGAACTAAGATGAGTAGGGCTGCAGGGTTACAGGGTTGCAGGGCTGCAGAGACGAATGAACGATGGGATGAAAGAATGCCCCTACGAAGGCCCAGGGTGGAACCCCTGCGTCGATCCGTCGCAGATCACAAAGCCCTAGATGCTTCCATATGGTACGTGGTACATGGTTTGAGTACGAGAAAGAAAAATAACCTATCATCGGCCCATCCAACCATTCCTTCAACAACTTGATTTCTTTGAATCGGCTAACTCTATAAGCTATCGGCTACTTTGAGGCCGATTATGTACTTTCATTTTCATTGATTTGTGTTATCCTATTTTATGATGTTGTCATTGTGAGAGCGAAGAAGGAATGCAAGGAAGGAAGAAATATAGATAGTATTCAGTTGAAGGTATGCATATTACCTATTTGAAAAGTTCATAGATAACAGATATAGTTTATTAAGTGTAAGCTGGAAAGAGGCAAACATCTTTAACAACTATGGACTGGTAAAGATGAGTAGACCAATTTCCTACGTTTATCCACAATTTGGCGGGCAAGATTAGATATCTTTTTTAATAACATGGACCCGTGTAACGTCAAAAAGTCGTTGTGTAAGTGCAAATTGGTAGATGCTGTATTTCGCCGCTTCGCGTGATTCTCCTGTCAAACTGGTAAACAAGAAACAGGGCTGAACATGGCGTCTAGAAACGACGCCCGACGCCGCTATAGACGTCGGATTTGCTGGTTTCACTAGTGAAATAAAAGCTGATACTAAGGTGCGATGCGCATGAAAGATGTGTGCCGATGTTTCGGTCAAAATGTGCAACTGCAAGGTTACCGTCTGTTTTGTGTGAATCCGATGGAATACGACTGGCCATAGACGAACAACCAACATAACACAATGCACCAGGAAATTACGTCACAACTTGTAGGCCCGATTAATTGATTAATTGATTGGGTGGTGTTTAACGACGCACAGTATTGACAACTGGCCCTATGGCTTCGGTGAATAATATGGTGATCATGAGGGTGATGATGAACCTAACAGGGAAGAGGGGAAACCTGGGACCGCCACGTAGCCTTCTACTGTCGAAAAGCATCAAGGGGACCACCACTTAACGTCCCTTCCGAAGGATGGTACTACTCGAACAGCATGGGATTCCTCCAATAATCTGCACTGTCGAGAGGTGGATTGCAAGGTGAGTGAAGCTGCTGTACTAACTTCAAACCCTCCAACCTCTCTCCCGAACAGAGATGGACCTTGGTATAAATGGTCATCCATCCAACCTTTGGTCCACCGTAATTATGCTTGACTTCGGTGATCTCACGTGAACCGGTGTATCCAACACGCCAAACCGTTCGGTCATGTATGCCCGAAAAACGAAAATGCTGAGTGTTCAAAGTAGGTACTACATGCACTGCACTCTACACTTACAACCTACAGGGAACGTAACTATAAATTGGGATAACTGATGACATTTAAATAGCTGCTATTCTTGTAAGAAAAAAGAGCAGCGTGACTGTTTTGACGGAAGTGAGATTTTGATACATTCTTTCTGCGGCAATGGAGACTTGAAATAGCTTACAAAAACGAGTAATCAGGGAATACAACTCCAATAATGTCACTTCCAGCTCCGGGTGCCTAAAATAGGATGATGTTGTGAATCTGTATTCTTCATACCGCACCATTCTATAAATAGGCTGTGCAAGTCGCACCACCTTTTGCATTTACGGTTCATCATCAAGGACTCGTGTAGTGCAAAACATTGTTTATACGTTTTTAAATCAGGTACTGTGTTGGTATATTTATGATTAACCTCACACGAACGAATGAAATGGTTCGCGAACATAACACGAGCCTACGAGGGTAAATTAACTAGAGCGTAACAAAACCCGTTGAAAACTTTCGAGACTCATTTCTATCTCCCAGTCCCAGCACTTGTTAAAAAAAAAAACGGGTTCAAAAACTGAGTTGGCATGGTAACAAATTCGCTAAAACATTCCCAGCTTTTCCCAGCTATTGTGCCCCTGCAGAAGTTAACGTCATATTTTACAATTTCTTAGCATTCAACCCCAGTTTGTCAATGAGTGGTCGATGAAGCTACAGCTATACTTTACGAGATACGGCTCCTGTGCTGTTCAACTGTAGTCGACTCAAGTATTTACCTTGAAAACGCACAGACTAGTATTCAGTTTGTAAGAGCCGGATGACTGATGAGACCCAAAGAGTCCGTGAGGACCATCGCAATGTCAGTGTCACCATGTGTCTTTGCCCAATGTGTTTTAGGTAACGAACATTCCATGGTAGTCCATGTCAAAGGTCCGACGACGCATATTTGGCTAGTGTTAGGTAAGGTGAGTAGACGGTTTAAAACGGACTGTTAACATCATGGCAGTCCACGGCAGGCCATGTATTCGCCAAGTATGTTTAACGAACAGTCCATGTCGTCGCCAAGTATGCTTAGCGAACAGTCCATGTCGTCGCCAAGTATGTTTAACGAACAGCCCATTTCGTCGCCAAGTATGTTTAACGAACAGTCCAAGGCAGTCCATGGCAGTCATACCGAAGGCCTGATGACACATACTTGGCTAGTGTTTGGTAAGGTAAAGTTTAAAACGGACTGTTAACATCATGGGTTGCCAGAAATTGTTAGAGTGTGCCGTGCCGATAGTAAGCTGGGGCTGCTGAGCATGACGTGATAAGAGCTGACACTGACGTTGAGCCTGCCGTGTTAACTAGTAAATTTGGCTACATTGTCTTAATTTATGCGTGGGTGGGTGACGTCGACAGGCGTCGACGACGACGGGGTGGAGAGAAGGGGGTACACGTCATTCATTATATTTCAATCCATTTTAACGCTGCATGTTTCTGGTTTTGTCAACACTATCTTACACAGTGTAGAATGCCTTCATCAATCTTCGGTACTTTTTTTTATCGAATAACATTGAATTACCCGAGTACCAAATCAGGCCAACCTGAAATTTTAAAAACATTTCGATTCCCCCGCCGACGCTCCAAACCACGGGCATTCGTACTTTTCTAAACTGGACATAAATATGTCTGAGCGTTCAAGTTGGTAACAAATCTCAATTTGATCAAAAAACAACCCAAATAGGGCCCACTTTTGAGCGCACGGGGTGCCCCACGCTGCATCACGGCTGCGAATGTTTGGTATGAATAACATTTTTCAAAAATCTAACGCGCGCGGACGAAATTATTACTGTGCGAAAAAATGCTTGTGCAAAAAAACTGTGGGCGCTATGCCAGTTTCGTGGTGCCAAAAGTACAGTTGAAAATGGTTGCCAAAACGTCGGTCAAATAATAAAAAACTGGCAAATTGTTTTTCTTAAAATTTTGTTCTTTTGAATTCCACAACCCACGAGTTTCTATCTTGCAAGGGAAAAGGGTTGGATTAAAACTAGATTGAAAGGTGCATTCAAACTAAACAATTATAACAAATCTCATCCCACAGAAAACGAGTTGCAAGAGAAGAGTTTGTCTTCACCAAATGGTGTCTTCTCTTTGCACCCGCCATGCTCCGTCAGCCCTTCCCTCCCCATAATTCACCGGCTGTTTCACTTAATTGTTAGATGCGAGCGCTTTTCACATTTGCCCTCTCCCTCAATTTGTGAAGTTAATCACCCTTTTCGTGTTGGCTTTTCTTGGCATTGATCTAATTTCTCGCGGCAAAGTAGGCCAGGCCAGGTCAGCTCATGCCAGAGTGCCCGAGTGCCCGAGTGGCAGGTCGGCTCGGCATGACATCTTAAGTTCGCCTACTAGCGTACTAGCATAACATGGTAACATGCCATGGTATTCACATGGTACCTATTAGCACCTACCTACGTAAGCAGAGGCAACCGTGCAACTGCAATGCAATCTGGAATTCATCGCGAACTATTTCACCTTTGTTGATCCTCTCTCACTTTTATGATGGAAGCAGCCATGCGATTCAAATACTTGCAGATTACAGCTATCAAAAGAATGGTCCTCTATTTTCAATACATTGCTTGCGGTTGCGGGTGGTCGTATTTGTACCAACTCATAAAACCTGCTTGTCGTGATCAACTCATTTACAACGAACTGTTTATTGTGTTGCTCATAGCTTTACGGCCAATTCTTTTCTCCTCAATTTGTTTTGACTTCCAAATAAGACCGTTTTTGATAGCAAGAAATGCCAGTCGGGATAATGCTTTGTTGGCTGTCATCGCTAGCGGTGGGATGAAGTGTGTTGAAACGAATTTAAACGAGTTGTGTTATTTAGGAACGACAAACAAAGACGTTGGACGTTTGCTAGGATTGTTTTGTTTTTCCCTATATAAGTTCTTGCTCACGTAAAACATCTACCAAACTTGCCCCGATGAAGCTTTCAGCAAGGTTAGCGAAACGTTGGCAGTTTATTTGTTAGAAGTTCTCAGCAGTTTAACCCAGTTATTAACAGTTTTTTTAAAAACGTTGGTTCTACTTTGAATTCTAATACTAAAATGAAAATCTTCATAATGTGCGTTTCTTTCGAACTGTCACCGCCTGCGGGCATCTTCCTGCCCATGCCATACTGGCTACCCCGATTCCTCGTAACAGCTAGGAAAACACGCACTATATGTGATTTTAACTGCCTTTTATATTTTCCCAGCCCACGTGTCACCAAATGAGGGTCACAGTTTAGTTTTTCGTCCCATAATTGTTCGATTTGGATGCAAACGTTTATTCATTACTCATTATGTACGTTTTAGTCTCGTTTAGGGCCAGTATTACAATACATGATTGGCGTTGTAGGTGGCCGTAGAATTGTACAATGTCACTTTTATGTCCTGTCTTAATTTATGGCTGCCAGATGAAGGTTTACCAGTGTAATACTGGCCCTTTGTGCGTTTATGCTGCGTTCACAGTACCTACAGAAGTTTATGGCGATCAAAATGTTGAATAAACTCCATTGAACCCTTTACCAATGAGAGGCCGCGCAAAGTTAATCGTATGGGTCTCGTGTCTGGCTGAAATTGGACCAGTTCGTGAACGAGCGCATTTGCTTGACATCAACTATTTGATCGACATCAAGGCATGTAGTTTGAACTGTGCACGGGTTATTAGTCGTGCAAAACCTTGCGTGGAGAAGATCCCAGCACAGCCTTGCAAGCTCCAGATAGCTGTAAGCACTTGTCGCGGAGGCTGTGGCAGTAGTCAAGACGGAATCGCTAGCTGCTTGTGTGCCTACCCGGCGCCTGCTGATAAATGCTGATACTGACAAGATAAGGCTTAGCCATGAGACGTCGTTCTGACAGCTGTTCACATTTTGTGTCAACGGGTTCAGCTGGGAAGTCGGTATGACACTTTCGAGATTCTTCACACGATCGCTGAAACTCGTGAACAATGCACGGTAAGTGAAGTACGTTGTAGTAAGTATACTCTATACAGGCTTTTATAGGCTTTCCACTCCAGCCTGTCCCAAGAACCCTGTTCTGTAACTATTTTCGTCCGGCTTTAGGTAAGGTTTAGCATGGTAACTATAACTTAAGGGTATAACAATGCCTGGCTGAAGTCCAGTATAGTAAACCTCCGGCTAGCAGGTATGCTACGAGATAGGACAAAAGTTTACCTCGTACTTATCCTCTGGCTGAGTCACTAGCCATATATTGTGATTCAGGCCCTTACAGAAGAAGGCCGTTCTGGTACAAAACATGAAGACTCGCAGCTCGAGCTAAATATACTACACGTGCTCAAAATGAGTTACCATTCGATTTTGCAGCTGTACAACTTTGTGATGCAGTAGAAAGGAGTAGGTAAAGATTGCTAGAAAATGTTAATCTGCTAGAAATGGCGCACTAATTTGTTGATTTACAATCGGTATCTAAAAAAGTGCACGAGAAATGTTCTATATTAGATACAGATCGGCAGTGATGAACACGATAACGAAAGGATTGCGTTGCTAGTAACGTGCTAACTATTTTTAGTAATTTTTGTGTCAACTTACTAACATTTTAACTGACTCCTAGATGAAAAAGTCATTTTATTTGGTATCTGTTGTGTATGGAATGTTAGCTATTTATCATTGATATAAAATAGTACGATGTTGGTGAAGGTCACGTTTGTTGTGATGGGCTACCTATGTAACGAGGGTGAACCAGATCTAGCGGCACTCTCGAGCAGACATGACCAGGCCATGCAGTGACAGTGAGTAAATAAACTATTCGACTAGACTCCTAAGTTATCATTACGAAGGTGATTTAGTATGAAAAAGTATTTATCACTACTCTCTCTTGTATTCCGTAACGACTAGGCTTTGCGTTAATTAGTGACCGTTTGACAAAATTGTTAGTTCCTAAGGATGCTAAGACAAGATATCTTAGAAAGGTGAGATGTCAGTGGAAGGAATCGAGAATCGTTTCAGAATAACCTGCTAATCTCACGCCAATAGTTTTTACGGGTAACGTTCCCATACATGGCCGATCGGTAACTTCTCACCGGTTTACACACACTTTACACTATCTACCCCCAGGTCTAGACTAAAGCCACCTACCGGCGACCCCTAAATCTCCCTTTCGAAGGCCACTCACCCCAATACAATTAGCGTATTTCCCAACGGGTAATGTGTTTATTTGTGTTGGCCTTGCTTAGATCGAACCACGTGCAGGTTTCATCGAAGCCAAGCTATTGGCATCAGATCGGGACAGAGCCGCTGAGCTCGTTGACCATCGGTCAGCTGTTGGACAAATCAGCAGAGCGATGGGGTGAACGGGAGGCTGTCGTCTCGATCCACCAGAACGCTCGGATCACGTTCGTCGAAGCGAGAAATCAAGTAGGACCAAATGGGCCCTCGTGGACGGGACAAGAATTGCACATTTATTTCGCTAGACTAACTCGCTACTTTACTAGACTGCGTCCCACAGAGAGAAGATTTTTTTTTTTTTACCAAGTCTTCTCCGAAAAATCCTCCCCCCACCATGTGGCTGCTGGTCTCGAGTCCTCTTGATGTGCAAGGGATGGATTTAATAGAGATGGTACAAGCTGATTGGCTGTCAGAAAAGCAACCCTTTTTACTGGTATCATTTTTCCACGTGCTTTTTTATTATTGCACCCCTGTTTTCAGCCCCTCATAATAACTTTAATTGCATGTTTGAAGTGGTCGTTGTACTTATCTGTATGTTAAGAATATTTACGTATTTTTGTTGTTTCTAGTGTTCATATTGTGGATTCAGGTGTTTAATTTCTTTTGGGCAGCCAAAACTAACCCTTCAATCGATTGAGAATCTATCCTATCCCAATAATCCTCAATCGATTTAGAATCGATTTAGGAGAAAGGATTGAAAATGGAGATTGCCAAGAATTTTTTTGGGATTCAGCGTGAAAGCATCTAATTGAATCACTTTGCTGGCAGCTTTTAACACGTCGGGCCAAAAAGTCGCAAATTTTTACAACGGGTCGCGGTCTATACATAGTCAATTAATTCTCACTTGTCTCCCATTCAAGTTTCATGCAACAGCAATGCAGTGATTACATTCTCTGTACATGATATTTTGTGTTCATGATTTATCTCAAGATCATCATTTGTGTCATTAAATGTTTAAGACTCATGTCTTCTGACATTTGTGTTCTACAACAAATTAAAACTGTATTTTTCTTAAAAAAATTTAACTAATAAAATTGAACAACAATAATAATGCTATCTCGGTTGCTTGCTGTGGCGGCTACTTTGACACCGGGAGGCCCTGGGTTCGTTCCTGGTGATCATTGACCGACATTGTGGTCCGGAAATTTTCCGTGATTTCCTACTCATCACTTCAGGGAAAAGCCAGGCAATTTTCCGTGATTTCTCACTCATCATTTCAGGGAATAGCTAGGGAATTTTCAGCTATTTCAGCTATACTTCCTCAGAGGGTACCTCTTCCCGTAGATAAAACTATACATACTCCAATAGTCAGCCTGACTAGACTTCAAATACTCGCTATCCATATTACAGACCCACCCCCACTCCCACCAAACCTATGTAATCACTTAATCTCCCTCACTCGCGTTATCTGTATTCAGTTCGACCTTGGGTCAATCCTATTCAGCTCAAGGGGAGATAAAAAACGCATTTTTCTAAGATAACATCAGAGTGGGAAATTGCTACTGGGTTATAATAACTGAGTTGAAAAATACTTTTTCACTTTTATTCTTTGACTCAAAACCCCGGGTCTAGTGAGATCACCGAAGCTAAGCAACATTAGAGATTGGATGGATTAACATTCATTTTAAGACCCAGTTCTATTGGGGAGAAGTTTGAGGGTTTGAAGCTAATAGAAGCTTCACGTTCCTTGATATTAACCTATCGACTGCACGGATTGGTGTAGGAAGCCTTCTGTGCCTGTTCTACTGTCCTGTGGGGTATGGTCCGGCAAGATCCAGCTTTAGTCGTCTACTTAGCTCACCCATCTCCCTTTTTTTATAGTGGTGTTTAACGACGCACTGTATTGACAACTGGCCCTGTGGCACTGGTATATTAGCATCGGTATGGTGATAATGAACCTAACAGGGAAGAGGGGAAACCCGGTGCCGGCACGTCGCCTACTCCTGTCGAAAAGCACCAAGAGGACCACCACTTAACGTCCCTTCAGAAGGACGGTACAACTCGAACAGCATGGGATTCCTCCACTAATCCGTACTATCGAGAGGTGGATTGCAAGGGGATTG
>QKMV01004092.1:0-10575 GCA_003287335.1 Lednia tumana
TCTGCCACTTATAGTTTAGCTGCAGTAATTAAAATAAACTGAAAATCTGATGTGTTTTTTAGCCTGCCCCTCCCCCCACCCTAAGCTCTCGCTGCCGATCGATTCATGCATGAGACGTTTCTCGATTGATATTGTGTGAAGTTCCGATAGTCCATCATTCAGCATTCTATTGCGAATATGGGGTTTGATTCTCTAGTAACAATTGCAATTACAAAAAGGTAGTTCCTCGGAATGTTTCGGGTAGACAGTGTCTACTTCGTCTCCACTGACGCGAACCCAATGATCCCATCAGGAGTTGATTCGAGAATTATCAACGCGTTGTTCAAAAGACCTCCACGAGCCGACCTGGAAACAGGGGTGACTTCCCATATTGAGAATTGTTTCTGTTCCTGTTTCTGTTGTTTCTGTGAAGAAACAACCTGTGTTCCTGACAAGGATTAAACTTTTAAAGCCAATTACACGGCTAGTTAAAATTTTAATATTCTTAAAACCTGTGTTCCTGTTTCTGTTTCTGTTTCTGTTGTTTTTGTGAAGAAGACACGTGTCTAAAGAAATTTATGAGCTTATACTTTTATTGTGTTTGTCATTATTTGACTCGGTTTTGTCACGTACCGGATAGTTTTACAACTTAACTTAACTCTGAGTTAGGCGCTTTTCCTAGGATTACATTGTTATCGCCACGGTAACAGCAAATCACATGCAGGAAACTAATTCTGTTTATGAGGATTACCTATTGACTTAAGCTTAAGAAGGGTCGTAAAACTGGCTCTTAAAACAACCCCTATTGAACGGGGCCATTTCGGTGACAGCTCGTCGACGAAGGAAGTCATCACTGCCCCTACGAGAAATGCCACTAAAATGACAGAGTTCAGAAACGCACGACCCAGTTAATGAAAGTATTCCAACATGCAAAGTTTCCAGAAATAATTACGAGCGACATGAGCTCTGCTATGTTGCAAGTTCCGGCAACTTCGGGCCCTCCGGGAAGCCCACAACAATGATTGGGTTACAAAATGGGTACAATTATTGCAAAATTAGTGCTAATTAGTGCAAATTAGTGCAGAAAACCGTGCAATTTGTGCATTAATATAATTCCAGCGTTATTCGACTGCTGCTCATCATAGCTGTATGTCAGGAAGTTTTAGCATGTGACACTGCTAGGTATTTTACATCGGGGGGGACCTAGATGTAAGTCCCAGAAACCGATTGTGTGCTCCCACTGATTAGAGTTTTCTGGGGGGAGGGAGGTTGTTTTCAGCACAGCCTCCATCATGATTTTTCCCTTGTTTTTACCAAATTGTCGCTTCAATAAATCTTTTGTTGAGTTTGGACAAGTTCTGCATTGGCTGCAGGAGAGGCGAAACGAACGTCACATAAACTTTGGGTTGAAATTCATAGTCTCTAGACAGCTGTGAATGTCAGAATCTCACCCATTCTTCCCAGTTTTTGTTCGTGTTGTGAACTTTAAGAAAAAGTGTAAAACTATGGAAATTGACGGGCCTATAATTTTCTTTCGGAGGGGTAGCCGATATGGGAAGGGGCGAGGTTTTTAACGGGGATCCAGGCCACCCCTGGCTTCCCCCTGGCCTCCCCCTAGCGTTATCACTGTGCGTCAGAATCGAACAGTGGATTGCTAGTCTTCTTGTTAACTTGTCAAGAGTTCATTTTCACGTTTTTCCAGGAATGTTCTAGGGAATTTTCTGTAAGCCATGTTAGCGCGACAGCATTTCAAACCCTGTATCTCCTGACGCTCGTAATGCTACTTATGTTTCTTTTGTTTTAGTGGTTTTTAAATCTGTTTGTTTTATTTTTGCAGCCGAAATACATTCAACGGTTAAAGGCGATCAAGGCGACACTGGAGGTGTCCAACTTTTTCTCGTCTCATGAGGTAGGTCCCACATGAATTCTTTGACATCTCTGGATGACAGAATCCAACTGATATAGCTTCTCTGCCCAGCAGTCGCTTGGTAAATCTGGCACTGACCCTAGAAAGTAACGGGGATAGTCAGATAAATATAAGAGAAATAATATGAGAGTGGATAAACCGATTCCTTTTATATCAGAGATAAAATAACCGTGAGTTAAAATAGACGATATATAAAGCAGTTTTTCCAGAGGATAGAACTCTAAGCAAACGATAAAAGCATTACATTTACACCACAGTTTTAATTTCCGCTGGAAATGGCAAGAAAGTGACCATTTTCAGATCGTTTATTGTGCTTTGGAAAGCAGGCTCTCTGAGTTTTCTTTGGCCTCTCTACAAATACCGCAATCGCACAGTTTTCATGTCAGGAGTTGTAAATCTAGGGCCCGGTATTACAATGTTCAAACTTCTTCCTAACTATTTTTTATCCTCCAAACAAACTTGGAAACTAAAGAAGCTGGTTGGCTGTCATCGTGGTGACCACTAGGTTTCCCGGAAGATAACGTAGTTAGGAAGAAGTTGTGACATCTTAATACCGACCCTAAGAAAACTGTTTCACAGACTGATAAGTGGTAACAAATGGTTTAGAAAAATCGGTAAAACTTTCCCGACTTCGCGTTAACCGAGCTGTCTCTCTTTTTCCGCGGTAAAATACATCTGCTGGATCAGTTGTTTATTTGAAAACTAGTGCCAAGTTAACTAGAATGACAAGAGTCTACAAAATGATGCAGAAGTGGTGTCCGTTTCTTCTTGCCGTTATCGCATCGTCTGCTTCCAGGTGATTGGGAGCTCTCTCCTGTTCGTCCACGATCACAGCAACACCAATGTCTGGCTGATCGACTTTGCCAAGACGCTGCTGCTGCCTGGCGGCGTCAAAATCGACCACGGCTCCAAGTGGATAGTCGGTAATCACGAAGACGGCTACTATGTCGGCATCAACAACTTGATCAGCATCTTCTCGGAGATCTTGGCCGAACAGAGCGATCTGCCCTCGCCGGAGGTACGAGGACTTTCGCAACATGTCACTGCTATGATAGTTTTAGCGAGAGCGACCACAAGCATGGTTATTCTGCCACTTTTCGTGCAGGGAAATGAGATTTATTAGTCGAATGGAATTGAGTTTTGTCTCACTTTCTTCCGTTTCATTCGATGTTATTCCATCTTTTTTCATACCCGTTCATCTCATCTCAATGGAAAGAAAAGTTATGAGAATACCGGGCTAGAGGGGAGAGGGGTAGCGGATTTATGTGTATGGCAAGATTTTCGTGAAAAGACTCCTTGTATAACAAAAATACATTTATTGTGCGGTATTGTGGTAGCCTCGCGAATTCCGAGAAAAAATGTTAGTGTTGGATTTTCATCGGGAAAATTCGCTGCAAACTCGTAACGATTTTCCGTCATGTAGAACGTTCAACCAGCCAGACCGGAGTATTAAGTTTATGCTGTTGGCATGGTGAACCCCTGATTGGCTTAATATGATAACGCTATAATATTTCATTTTAATTTCGTACCTTCTGGAGAAAGATTTGGTGTCTGCCACATTATCGAGCACATTTTAGTGTAGCTTTTTCACTCACTTAATTTCCCGAACAACGTATATATTCAATTCTTAAGACTCATGTCCTTAGTCTAATTTCATCACTAGTTTTCAAAAAAACTGTTATTAAATGGGTTTAACTGCTGAGAACTTCTAACAAACAAACTGCCAACGTTTCGCTAACTTTATTGAAAGCTTCTTCGGGGCGATTGCAAATTCCAGGTGAATTTTAGAAGGCAGAGTCGATTATTCTTTATAAAAAAAAAATTAAGTAGGCTTTATTACTTTTTGGAGACTCATATCTCCTGACTAATTTCAGCACTATAGTTTTTAAAAAAACTAATAATAACTGGGTTAAAATGCTGAAAACTTAACTGAAACTAAACTGCCATAAGTAGTTTTAAGTGCCATAAGTGTTTTCCTGACATAAGTAGGCTTTGCTGGTAATCAGTTTGTTTTTTTATTTTTTCGTCTATACGTTCTGGTTCTGTAATCTGCTGGATAATCATCCCGAAGAAGCTTTCAATATTAAGAATATTAAAATCACGTCAAAAATACCTGCTTACCCGAGGATTCTTTCGAGGATTCTTCGAGGAGCTTTCAATACAGTTAGCGAAACGTTGGCAGTTTGTTTGCTAGAAGTTCTCAGCAGTGAAACCCATCTACTAACGGTTTTTTTTCATCATATATTCGTGAACCTGCACACAGAGCCAATGCTGCAAAACAAGTGCCGAAACACAAAATTCGCTTTGGAAAATGTAGCTGTCTGAGAAGTTCATCATACCGCTCGAGCTGACGTGTGTTTTGCTGAATGAATGATTGGCGTAATATGGCAAGATAAGGAGGAAAAAGTGACAAGGCAGTGGCATGTGCCATAATCCTCCATGGCCATAGTGCTTTGTCATGTTTTTGAGCTGGGGAGACTCGATTAAAATGAAGTGTTTTCCACAGGTGACGACCATTGTGACAGAAGCGTCGGAAGAAGAGCACGACCACACGTGATGGCAATGTCACCAGCTGTCGCAAAGATACAGATAGGAGAAACCGGCCTGTGTGACAGATCGAGTGGGGAGAAAAGAAGGAGCAGAAATATGGTGGGAAGAAAGTTGGAAAAGGGCTGTGCGGAAAGCAGATCGATGGAGAGAGAGATATATGTTTGCGGATGCATGGGAAAGTAGAAAAAAGTTGAGATATCTTTGGTGAAGAGTGGCTTGATGTTTACTTTGAAAAGATACCTAACGTCAGGAGTTTTCAAGATCAGAAGGTACTCTTGGACAGCAGTGTGTTGCAGTGATTGGCGATGGAACTTGAGACGAAGCAAGATGCATATTTGAAAAATAATCTGTGTTTTACAGTCCTAGAGGCAGCATATCAACGTTTAACATGTTCCCTTCCCTGGGTAATTGCACTGCAAGCAACAGGGATCGGACAAGCGAATAATGTTGTCCTTGGCAGAGTTGTTTATAATATTGCCAACTGACTACCCCCAATATTTGGGAGGTTAAATGAAATTAGCTCGGCCATTTTGCAAGCGGCAAAGTGTAGGAGTTAAGAATCCGCGACTAAGAGTATGCAAAGTGACGTGCAAAAATAAAAACTGCTACGCTTGAATTTTGCATACAAACTGCGAACTAAGATTATAGGTACCGTTTGGTTTGCAAATTGGTTAAGTGTTTATTTTTATATTGTTTTCTTCCGCGCGAAATTGATTATAAAACCATGTTGACGTCTTGAAAAGATTTAGAAAAGCTGGATAATCAATGTTCAAAAAGCCACCAATTTTCCTGTGAATGGAGATTTAAATAGTGCTTCCAGTTAACTTATCATGTAAATTGTACTTGTTTACTAATAACTTTTGTTTCTTACAAAATATAACAGGTTTCACATTGAAAATGTCATTACGTTATTTTCATGAATTCGAAACTGGCACACGAAGGTACTCGTGGCTCGCTCTGACGAGACTGTTTTTATCGACCGAGCCAGTATCGCTAGTAGTTCCGACCATTTCCATCTAGATTCTTTAGTCCCGCCCATGCTTTATCCACATGGTAATTTAGCGGCTACGTTCGATTTTCAGATGTTTCCGATTGAATTCAAGTCAAGCGACATTTATTTTGAAAAAAGTTTCTTCAATTATTGTGCCAAATCACAACTGAGATGAAGACATGATCCCACAGAAATTTATAAGATTAAGTGATTTGAATTTGTCAATGTTTGAACTGTGAGATGTGTTGTGGAATCACATATGAAAATTTCTTAAACCAGGTAAGAAATTGGGAGGCGGATGATGGGGTTATAAGGACAGTTCAAAGTTGGTAGGACCCACGGTAGAGCCAGTGGACCAGAGCCAGGCCAGCGCTCCTGTTTGTGTTTGAGAAGTATTTTGTCATCAGCTTGAAGCCAAATCGTCAAAGAGGGCGTCCAAAATTTAGCCGTTGGAGCCAGTCAGACATGGTAGAAAGTAAGTAAGAAAACGAACATTTTACAAACAAGTTACATTACTAGCCCAGATGCCATTTTCTAGCCAGACTAGCCCCGATGAAGCTTTCAGAATAGTTAGCGAAACGTTGGCAGTTGAGTTTCAGTTAAGTTTTCAGCATTTTAACCCAGTTATTAACAGTTTTTTTCAAAACTATAGTGCTGAAATTAGTCAGGAGATATGAGTCTCAAAAAAGTAATAAGTTACATTACACTTAAAATTTAAGAACCGACGTCACCGATTATGATCGGAGAGCTTACCGATTATGACTAAGGTGAACAAGACTGAAGAAGTTACTGGGATGGAATTCTGATATGGTATTGACTTGCGTGGATCAACCTGAGGTGTGCCAATCTTACATTATCTGTACTAGGAACAAAAAGGCAATGTTAACAGTCTGGCAATGTTTGCTGATTACGTGGTGGTAAACGACGCACTCGACTCTTCGCCTTGTGGCAATAGTCATATTGCGTGTCAATGTTTCAGTCTGTACTAAAACACTCACATATTTTTATGTAATGGTTTGGGTACCGCCTGGAATTGCTACGTTGACAGAAATAAGAGGGGGAATTACTGCGATCCTGGAACCAATCGTCCGAGGAATATGGATCCATAACTTGCCATTCTGACATTAAATTAAGGGCGTTTTTTTATCGTTAGGGGCAATGCTACCGAGTTATCTAACTGAATACGGTTCGAACTGAAAATCAACAGACTATTTTCGTTATTGCTATTCTAGAGTCAATAAGGACTATTAAAATTTGTTAGGAAACGCATAAATTATGGGGATATTATTTCATTCGGTACATATTTACTCTGGAATGGCAGTTATAAAAATGGTATATTGATATTCGATAAAAATGTAAGGGGGAATCGTCTTTATAGTCTCATACTGAGAGATAATTGTCCCAATGATACTAGAAAATGTCCCATCCATAGCATTTTCATCCAATACTTGTTATTTTTCTACCACTCGAATTAGAGCTGGAAAGGTGGATAAAGCTCGTCAGTGTTTGCAGATTTATCCCTAAGATGTTGTTGCCAGTTCTCTAGTTTCAGTGGGCTTAGGAGGGCTTGGTCAGTTGATTCAGTCCATCACTCTTCCATTCTTGTAGACATCATATTTTGAGCATCTGGCGTTTTATAAAAAATAAAAATACGAAAGCCAAGCCTACACCTACAACTTTGCTCTGTCGCTCTGCATCCATGTCCAAACAATGAAAACGTTAATCCTCAGAGTACAAGCATGTTTGTTCGGGATTGAAGGTAAACTTAGTGTTCATACAAGGAATAGCGGAGATATCTTCTTACATAAGACCTACCCTAAGTCGGTCTGATTTCAATCTCTTTTCAGATCGATTGATAGATTAATAAGCGATAGGCTGTATTATTAGCATGTCACAGCGGATAGATTGTAACTCGATCGCTGTCAAAGCATTCCGCTGGCTAACCCTTATTGGCCAGCCTATTCATGTGCAGTTGTGCTTACATGCTTGGATGTCAGGAGAGCGGTGTGTAACTCAATACGCTGGGATATTAGAAACCATTTAATAAGCAAGATAGGGTGGATCAAAGGCATTTACATAAAAGACCTCAGTAGACGAAAATCATTATATTTTTTGTGTCTTTAACGTAATGGTAATAGACATTGGAATGGCAATTTTATGCATGGAGATCTGCGGGGCATTTAGAAATGCGGAAAGTTTCAAATCAGTTTTCTATACCCAGAAAGTTTGTGAAGAAAGTTTGATGTCTGGAGGCTGGCTGAACGATTCGAGCTGCAAATCTGATGGCTTTGCGAAGGGAATCTTGTGTATTTAAAATGCTAAACGGATTAACAGCGGCAGCCGTCGCAGCGAGGGCTGCGAATAGGGAATGAGCTAACTAAAAGTAAAGTGTTAATCTTCAGTATACTGATTCACGAAGCGGAGAACCGAAGATTGTTCTATCTATACTAAGTCGAGAATAAACTAAAGGAATGAGGAATGAGGATAGAGATTTACATAATTTCAGCTGCGAAAGTCGATATAGTCCTTGTACACTTCAGTTAACTTGTAACTCGCATTCCATCATCATCACTTCATTTCATTCGCACTTGTCAAAAGCGTCGACTGGTGGCAACGCTTGCAAGAAGTTACTTTGTACCCTCTGCAAAGGGACATTTCCTTCAGAAGACACATTTCCAAACAAACCAGATTCAATTAAGAATTAACCTCGTGCACACGATTCAAAATATAATATAAACACGAAGACGTCGCACCCTTATATACACACAATAATAGTAGAACTTATTATAGCTGCTATGCTGCGCCACCCTTTCAGCGCCAAACCACTATGTAATAACGCTAGCATTCATTTGTCAGCGCGAGATCTTTGAGAGAAATAATTACATGTCCCATTCTTCCCGCCGATATTATATTTTCCAGTCTGCCAGTTCTCTCGCCCAACGTCCAGGTATATCCCATACGACACCCTATGCTATTGTCGTCGTATACCAGTCCCAATGCAAGACTTACGTCGGGCTTAAACCGGGCTTAAGGGACGCTTTTCTTCGGGTGTGATAAGCCAGATTAAGGTACAGACTCGCTGTAAAGATATCATCTGTGCCCCGCTCGCGCCTCTCTCCTATCCCACGTCGACAACGAAGAAATTCCTCACACTTTACTGGAGCCCAGCCACCCCTGAACGACGCGGTTACGGCTGGCCCGCGGGGACTTGGGTTCGCGTACTTTTCGGGAGCTCACACATGGCTATAATTTATAAAAATGTAGAAAAGTTCCCTTTCTTCTGAGGAGCGTCTACCTTTTTCCTCGTGCCGGAGATATATATCAGAAAGTTTTTCTAAGACTGAAGCTGAAGATAGGAACGGCTACGGGCGGTGCTTACAAATTGAGACCGGGCGGAATTCTCTCTCATCTTTTTCCGGGCGGGGGACATAAAAATGATTTCATATTCAACCAAGGTAGATTCCGCGACGGACAGATTTCCTTTTCGACAATTCCGAAAGGAAACACGTAGTAGCAGCGCTTTTGTGAAGATAACCAAAGAGGAATCCGCTCGCGACAACCATTAAATCACGGCCGCGTATCGCTAAATAACTTACTTCTGATTCTGAACAAATTTCCAAGAATCCACGGCGGCTACATGCGCGGACTTCATTTCCGGGGCTCAGTTCGGGCCGCGTCTATATGTCAAGGTGTTTTTCATGTTATTATTCGATAAGCGACAAGCACGAAATAGCATCAATTGTGCGTCAGGGACGTTGAATGCATGAAAGACATACCACAGGCTCAATAAGCAGCGAACGTATCCCACATATACATAAGGTATCCAATAGCTGGTATCGGGTTTAGTTCTGCTCTGTGACATTCTATGAACTTCCTGTGCCAGGTGTTTATAAATGCGCTGCGACAAATAACTTTCGCCTTTCAGTGGGTGGCTTACACACGGATGGGGGTGGGTTATTCTCACCCCTGACAATGCCATCATAGCCTTGTTATGCCGTCTTGACGCCCAAATAAACTGGGTCCGTCCATGAGGATGTAGCATGCCTTTGTAAGTTGTTCTGCTTATTGGGGTAGCAAGGTCGATTAATAACAGAAAAACGGTGTTGGAATTGAAAGATTATAATGGACACGGAGGATAAAAAAAAGAAGGCTCAGTTTTAAGCTCTATCGGCTATGAATGATAAATAAGAAATTCGATCAGTAACACATGGGAGGTCCGTGGTTCTGTTCTCGGCCGAGTGGTTCGAGCTTGCTGTACGTGCGAATGGCGATCTTTGACCGACGCGCTGCTCGTCTCATCGCGGCAAAGTGCGTCGTTAAACCAAACAAAAATGGAGCTTTATGTTCGTGAAAGCTATTTGGTCGTGTATTTTTTCGAGTCCGTAGTCTAGGAAAGGAATTCATATACGTGTTGCTTTAATGGTGCTCTTAAATATGTGTTTTTTCTGCGCTTCTTTATGAAGTTGGCCGGCGTTTTAGGTCCAATTGGCACGCTGCATTGACACGTACTTCGTTTGCGTCCGAGCGGAACTTAAAAAATATTATTGAAGCTTGTTTGTTGCATGCGAACTACATTTTCTGCACTGAGCCATCGAGGATCACAGTCAGAGCGCGATAAGGAAGATTTGTCGCAACGAAATCCAATTATTGTGAGTTTTGCGCGAAATTCCCGTGAGAAAAACTGAGACGCCCTATGGGCCAATTTCATAATTCCTATTCCAGAGTCAATATACTAATTAAAAGCGTGTCCCCATCGGAAATACATTGCAAAACAAATTTTAACCTCAAGGAATATTAATATTACTTCAAAACTACCTGCCTACTCGAGGACTCGATCCCCGGAGCTCTTGATTACATGGCAATTGCTCTACCAGCTGAGCTAAGCAGGGTACTCGAGTAGGCAGGTATTTTTGAAGTGATATAAATATTTTTTGAAAACTAGTGCTGAGATTAGGCAGAAGACACGAGTCTTAAGAGTGCTTAGCATAGAAGGTTTTTTAATGGGCTGCCAAATTTCTAACCCTGATAAGACCGTGATATCTAGAGCTGTAAGGTTTTTTTTATTCTTGAGATGATAGTGTAATAATGCCTGGCTACTTTTCAGATTTCCAAAATTTGAACATTTTCA
>QKMV01004094.1:0-10572 GCA_003287335.1 Lednia tumana
CGTTCGGTAAAGTATTGCTTGGACCATCTGTTCTCCGGGGCGTTCGTCTTTCTTGCAATCGGGAGGTTTCGGGCTCGATTCTGCAGTTGACTGCTAGTCTTTCGTGGTATACCGTGATTTCGTGAGCTCAAGCGTTTCAGAAAATCCAGGGATATTTTCTGTACCACACGAAACGGCCGGTTCCTTGACAGCTCGTTTTCTTTCCCATTGCCGTACCTCCCGAACAATCTACAATCACAGCTTGGAAAGTGGTGAAGGACATTTCTAATCAGCCAAAATCACAAAATATCACAACAAAACGACTTTTCGCAGGATTATACACCAGCATAGATCATTGGCCTCACCAATGCGTCTGCAGCACAGATTGCGTTTTTAAACTTATATTCATTCACCACGTTGGATTTGGGTAATTTTCTTTCGATTTGAATAATTGAGGTTGTAATCGACCACATCAACGTGATCCTCAGCAATAAAATTTAGTCCGACTACAAAATCTTCCTGAAGTCACAGAGTCAGTGCGACGGCGCATCACTCACATCCGAATTTAAAGCGAGTTTTCACGAGGGCCACTGCCGTACGTCTTAATGGAGAATTTCCTCCATTTTAGTGGTCAAGCTGTTCTCTAATTTACGAATTACGAAGCAAGTTGTTGATACCAAAGTCCTAACAATATAATTTTCTTCACATAAAACTATGAAAAAAGTATACTTAGAATTGAACGAGATCTTTATAAGAATGAGTTTAAGAGCTTTGCGTGACAGCTCGACCACCAAGATGGCGGCATATTGTGCATTTATATCGATTAATCCCGTTTGTGGTCCTGGTGCAATCTAGATACAACTACAGTACACAAAATAGTCAATGCGGACGCACGTCCCATTGAACCCTTTGCCCTCTGCAACGGTATCCGATGTGATTGCCTTGAAATGTCACACAGCTATCACTAGGTGTTACAAACCCATCTTGGTTTCGCTCAACTCGACATTCCATCGGAGTGTGTTGTCTTCGCCGCTCTTCGGCAACCACCGCGGCGGATTCCACAGTCGTTTCTTTGTGTGCTCACTGGGCTGCCCCCTGCTGGCCGGGGTGAAGACCGCAGGTGGCGATTAACATTTCCACAATTAAACACAAGTAATTAATCACACTGTGTTTCGAAGCGGCATCGTTCTCGGTGAGTTCTCGTTTGTTTTTTTTGGGGGGGGGGGGGGGGGGGGGGATAATCACGATCGTAGCCGTCAGCGGTGACTGTACTACGAAAACTGCAAGATCGTAATATGCTAAACCTTAAACCACAAAAATGTTGGGCGAAGGAACGCTGTTTTCTTTTATTTTTGGCATGGTTTTAATTACCGTATTTTTTAATTACTGTTGCTTTATAGATGCCGAACGCAATAAAATTTAAAACCTAAGATTGAGAGGATGATACGAAAGCAGTGGAAATGTATTAGATTTAAAATTATATTTATGATATGAACGATGGACCCCCGAAAATGCAGCTCTTTTATTAAGTTTAAGTATGTTCATATAAAAAGACACACACTACACTTAATTTCGTATTTCATCAAATGGCGTGAATTAACTTGGAACATATTAATTACCAGGTCTAAGCTCGTAACGAACGGAATGACGCAATGTTCGCTTTTTTAGATAGTAAGCACTGATAACTTATAACGAATCCATTGTCGTGACCGAATGAGAATGGCATGAGTAAGAATTCTAAGCCTGGCAAATAGGCTTTTAATAAGGCTTCATTAGGCGTAAGATTGCAGCGATGCGGTTAAATATAGTCCGTGTTCATGGGTGTGTATACGCATGCGTAGAGCGTAGAGTCACATTTTCTTTATTCGTGTAGAACGAAAGATTAAAATAAACTAACGCTACTTTTCGTGGATAATTGTGGTGCTCACCTTTCTTGATGGCGTCTGAATTTTCCACAGACGCCATTTCGGTATAATCACACGCCTACACTGTCGAAATAATTGTCCTTATGCACGTACCACGTATTTCTTGTAAAAAGTATGTGGAAATCGATTGTCTAAATAAGGAGTGAATCCTTGAACTAAAATTCACTAGCCATAGAGCATTTAAGATCGATGATGAGTATAGATTAAAGTGCCCGATTTGCATATATTTCTGTTGCTTTATGACTATTGTTTAACATTTTATTGTTTTATTTGTTTTCTATGAGCCTGCTTCATTTTGGTTGTTCTTTTTTTAATTTATACCGACGCCAGTTTAATCAAAGAGCTCTATCAATCTTTTATAGCCCGCGCTCATGCTATCAGATCTAATTCCAATTCAAAACAACTTGAAAAGGTTCCGGGATGTAGGAAAAACATCGGAAAATTACAGACTTTTTTGTATGTTGTTTATTCATCCCAGTAATTACCAGCATACAAACTTACCATAGGAGCTGGAGGGGATGAAACTATAATGTTCTTTGCACTCAAATAATAACACTTTGCTCAACTTGATCAAGTTAGTATTTTTATATATTCTATATTTTCAATAATGTCCATCATTTAACGTAGATGAAATGTGATTTGCAAACACGTAGCGATACAAGTGCGTTGTTTTTTTAATGCCATCCTGTCATGCCAACCTAGCAGGTTACATTATTAGAAATTACGCATGTAAAACTTTCACGGCATGCCTCCAACATCTCAATAAAATCGTTGTTAAATAACAATAATTAAAACATTTATCGAATGCATTCCATATTCAGCTGCTTGTTCTACAGAAAAAGCATCAATTTTATATCGGCACTAACATCCTATGAGCCGGAATTCATTGCTAACTATCAATATTTTTTCCACTACATTCTTGGCATACCATTTTTTCTGTAAACAGTTGGCGGCTTGATCTTGCACATCAGTTTAATGTTTACAAGTCATAGATGTTCGCTCATAGTCGAGAATCATAATGTGGTAGCATTTTCATTTTTGCATACGAAAAGTATGTGGACATTTCACGTACATTCCATTCCACTGCATGTACGTGATTATGCCGGGTGTATAGTATGTAATACGTCTGGATATATCCGACTCACATTGTATTATATTCGGATTCATCCTGTTTCAGTTGCATTATTCAGTCATCGGGAACGCTCGCTACATGAGTTACCAGCATAAATGCTTCACATGGAGACAAAAACACATTTCCACCATTTTCTTTATCTCAAAGTCAAACGTCACACTCCACGGCCAGACCATCGTCTAAACAGACAGATTTTTAATAACCACATCAGTTTTTTCTCACGGCTATGACACGGAAAAATGACATCCCTTGACGATAAATCAAGACGATGTTTTTAATTTACAGTCATTTACATGCAACTTACACGCTTAGTTCCTTTGTATAGTTATTTTCTGAAAATGTGGGTATAACATTCTGTGTGATTGTTTTTCGAGATAGGTGCACGTTTATGAGTCACGTAGGAGCTTATAATCACGAGTGGACATCTTTATACAATATCCAGAATGTTCAATCCGCGTTTTGGACCCAATTCCAACACAGTATTACACCCCTGAATTTTAAAAATATTTTACGTTTATTAATTATTGCGACGTCTTTTGATAACGGTTTATTTGTGCGTAGATCTATTTTAAAATTCATTCGAATTGAAGAAGTGATCCAGACGATTTGATGGGCATCAGGGGCCCATGGAGATCCGGGTCTTCAGATCGTCTTCCGTGAATATAAAAACGTTTTACTGTCTTAAAAACAATTCCTCTGCTCTCTTGAGGATTTAATTACCATTAGTATTCCAAGAGCACTGTCCAATGGCCCTCCTACAATAACGACATAATGTATTTTATACGTGAGACCAGACCTGCACATTTATACAACCTTCATATACTATCCGTCTATGAAGCGAGACCATTGCCAGAAGTTTTGCTGCTGCAGCAGAGAGTTGTTTTACCAACAATCATTATATATTACACCCAAGACATAAGATATACCGGTATTTTACCCACCTTCAGTGGGATTATATTACATTTTAATGGCATACGCGGGATGATATGCCTAAATTGTCAGCCATATTTGCTACTAAAAAAGAAGACCGCTCATTCTGTGAATGTCAAGATGATCGCCTTGTTTTCGGTGGGAAAGACAATAATGGCGACGGTTACTTTAATTTTTATGGACAAAGTGCCGAAATGAATTGTCGCATCTCGCAGTCTTGTGATAAAAAGAAATAACAATAAAAGAAACACATGTCAGAAATTACTTTTCTGATTATGATGATAATGTTGTTGGGTAGACGGATACAGATCTTAATTGGTTTGTCGAGTTTTGTGTAAACGGTGAGAATTTTGTTTCGGCTCTCTTCTTCTCAGGTTGGATTTATTCGCTGGTGATAACTGCATGATATGAGATGACTGCATAAGATTATATGAGACGAACGGCTAACTCATGTGGGCTTTGTTCATGGGCAAGGCAAACTTTTTGCCCGAAAAGTCTACCACAGCATAACCCTGAAAACAGCAATTGCACGTGGCATATTCACGCTCTAATTGGGCTGCTAATCATTTTGAGTGGAATATTTTCTACAGCGGTTTCGTTCCGATGACGGCTGTCGTCTATACCGCGATCGCTCCTGGCTCGCTATATTCCTCGGCGCGTTGTGTGGACATGTCGCACACTCTCGCGGAGATTCGGTCAACTATCCTGACCAGTGGTCGGCCGGTCGGTCAGCCGAAACATCGCTGGAAAATACAAAAGAAATGTTTACAAGAGTTACGTTTCCAAACCACACGGAAATTGTTCACTACGATGGCGCGGTGAAGATTTCTTGTTTTTCCATTCATTCAGATGGTTTGGCTGTCCGTCGTAACAGCTGAGCATCATTTCAACATTAGAATTATTATAATTTATTGACACACGCATTATTTAAAATTTTATTAACCTAGTCACTTCAGCTTTCTGGATGTACGAATGGACTTGCTTTACTTATAAATTGAGTGTTTTTGGCACAAAACTCAAACGTTTGTCTTCTTTCGGGCTTATCCTATGCTTCCATGGACTTCTTTACCTGGTTTTACTTGTTACGTATATTCTGCGGGGGGGTTCTCAAGAATACGACTCCTTGCAAAGTACCGGACGTGGATCCTTTTCGGAAAATTTCCCCATTCATTTCTTTGTTTTCGTGTTTATTTTGTTCGCTCCCACTTCCCACTCGTTGCCACTCTAAAATCACTAACGGTACGCGGAGCGCATCTTGCCCTGTCCAAAATTGTATGCTGTGATTATAACTTTTGAATGCCCAGACTGTTCATCTGTACCTCACGTTTATTCTGGATTAATTTTATTTGCTGTGTTTTACGACTCACTGTATTAACACCTGGCCCTGTAGCACTGGAATTATGATACCATCATTATCGAGATCTATTTCTACTTTACAGGAATGAAAGGGATTTGGAGAGAGAATTGAGAAAGAATGGGATTGGATTCGCTGCGCACTCACTTACAGTAAGTTTTGTAATTATTCTAAGATGTATTCAAACTTGAAGACCAGCCACTGTAATCATACCAACATTTCATCTGTCTCTTTACGTGCATAACAGGACGTCTCTTCTCGTCCAATCAAAGCTTGAACTAAAATTATCTTTCAGAATCTTTGATTAAACACACTGTCATTTTTAAATCGCGTTTACAGTCTCTCTGACTGAAGCACAATGGGAACAACCTTTCCCTGCGTTCATTAAATTAGCATCTTGCTTTGTCGGGGGTCAAACCATGGACTCACCGACTGTCACCATGTGATGATCAGATCGAGCACGCGCGAGCTTTATGACTCGCCATTATGATGCGTGAAGTTGTTTTGGTGTACACGCACAAAATGTGACACAGGACAGAAGAAGAAAAAATCGTCTTTTCCGGCCAAAAGCCCCATGTCGTTTGAAATTTTATAGCCCACTTCATGTTTATCGACTTTCTGCTCGGGTTCGCATTGACCGACGATAGCAACCAAGCAGCTCTGGATGTAAAATTAATTTCAAATTTAAACTCACAGATCGTTTTTTGAATAATTTGACGTGTGGTGGACAGAGAAGGTTCGACTCACTATCTGTCAACAATTAATTTACTGCCGAAATGCAGGCCTTTTTCTTGGTGTCTTTGCCCATGTCCTGAAAAAATTAATACATGAATAATTCAAATGGTTAGTTTTATAAAATGTATATAAAAATTATAATTTCTGATGGTCCTACTACGCAACAAAGAGAAATATATAATTAGATTATACAATGTTGTGTGCAGGCGATCATGTGATATCCTATAGGAGATTGAGATAAGTTAGCCCGGGCCTGGTTTTTAGTATGGCAATCTCTCATCGCAAGCAGTGACAATACTTTATGCTCGACGACAGTGTTCTGATGTATTTATCACTTCGCCTTATGGCCATGTAGGAGCTGGGAATAATTTATTCCGTAGGGGCAAAGGACAAAAATATGTTTCGAGAGGCAATTGAGAGCAGCGACGTTTTTTTTTTGCTTTTAAATATTATGAAAATATAATACGGCGAAGTTGAGAAATTTGCTCATCGATTGTTGAACTTCGGCTTCTGGACGCCAGTCTTTTAAAAAGTCTATCACCGAATTGATCTATCGAATGGATCTGTAAATTACAAAACAGTGTACTGCTTATCATTGCTTCAAATTCAATGAGAACATTGCATAGTCTTATTTCATTCAGTCGTATTATTTTAATTTGAAATAAATGAACAGTTTCGACGGGAGAAATATCCTGTCTCAAGCCACAAACTATAACCACGAATCAGTAAGAATGTATCAAATGAGTGAATCTTTCGCCTAAAATCCTTTATACTCTGTGTTACATCAATGTTTAAAATAAGATATTTGCAATTTTAGCACCTTTGCTGAGTGCTAAATCTACTCCAAACAGAAACCAGAACTCATCTAAAAAATGCCAGATCTTAATGACGCAGGTCCCCGATGTAACTTCATCCTCGCGAGCAAATCCACTCACCAACGCAACGGAAGGCGTTGATTACCAGATTCTACAGACCTCACAGGCATCACTAATTGAATTCAAGATTACGAATCACATTTCCTCTCGTCGGATCTCAGCTAGAGCTTATTACAGGCAAGATATAAAGAGCTTTGGTTATTAGCCACCAGAGGACCGCACCCGGTGTATGTTTTCTCGAGATGCCTGTCCAAAGCCATTGTCTTCAGCGCTCACCTGGCCAAGAAATGCGACACCCGCCCACTAGAGACCAAAAAATAGGTCGTAATTAATTTTTAATCTTCACGTTGTATGCTTAATCTTCATATTCCAGCTCTAATCTCATTTAAATTTAGATAGGTATGGGCATTGTCTGGTGTGTCTGTGAGGTGGCGTAAAGTGTAAAATGAATTGCGAGACCAGAGCTCGTCGAGTGACGTAAATTATTAGCCGAATATGCTACCCGAAAGGCACGGTCGCTCAATTCCTGCACTGCGATGCTCAGATATTTTTTTGTTGTGACCTCTAGTTGACGTACGAGAACGTTGAAAATATCGACAAAACATTGTCGTGCGATTCGAAGACCTTGTCACAAGTCTGGTAACGTTGTAGGTTTGCCCAGTCCCAGCCATTAACTAGTTGTCATCGTCCTGATTTGGTTGGTGAACCTCATTTGATACTTGGTGGCTGAGATAGTATTCTTAGCTTTTTACTAACAAATTCAGCGAAAATCGGAACAAACTGAAACAATAGATGCAGCGAATGTGGGAACAGCAAAATCCTTCTGAGCTACTCGAAAAGGCGTTTCGCGAAAAAATTTCAGCTTTCACGCGCGGTTGCTCGTTTTCTTGTTGAACTGCTTCTCCCAAAATCTTGAGGAGCCAAATATTTCATCAGGAATACTGGCATATTTATAGGCAAAAACATTTATTTTGTGTTTATTGTCACGCATATATTAGTATACGAATAATAAGTGTCCGATTCCATTTCAAACGTTTACTAGTCGACTTTTTGAGGTTAAAGTAGACCGTAGCTAGCGGATTCGCACATTCACAAGACAAGCTGTCAAAAGGGTAAATGCGGCAATCGCTGCCGGTACAAAAACTGTCCGTGTGATTTGCCTAGAAGCGGGCCGATAAAACAGTTCTCGAGGGTAGCTGATAAGATCGTTTACTCGCCGTAGACGTTCGAGATCTCTAGCGAACGTCACCGTGGTGCCTAAAATCACGCGTCGAGCTTTCGACCGTTCGAGTTGTCATGCGCCATCGCTCAAGTCCGTTATATCGGTCAAATCTTAGAATCGCAGTGTTGCCATCGTTTTTGTAGTTTTACGTGATTATTCTAACTACTGTAGTATATATTCTGGGATGTTGACAAATTAAGGTTTTTACGAGACAACTTTGTATCACAGAAATGGCCGCTGTTCCACCCAGCTAAAAGCTAACGCCGCGTAAAAACAAGTCACACACCGTTCGTCGATTCATGTAATGGCCGTCCCATTAACACAAGATGATCATAATTTCATTCAATTTCACGCTTAAGCTGGGTGGAACACGTTGGCCATTTTGTGCCACAAAATGTCACGTGACGTGACGTGAAAATTCTGAATAGGCAAGGCACAACCGTCAGACTTAGCTAGGCTGTTCTCAAAGTACACAATTCACATCACTTCTCGAAGAAAATTATACATGAAAATACGGATAGTACCGAATGAAGTCGATACTTCTACGCAGTTTAATAATTTTGTAAAAATGAATGCTCCTAGATAATATGTGTCAGTAGCCAATTTGATAGTACTATATTCTGTCCTCCAAAAAAACTGATCACAAACTGGATAATCAATCTAAGAAAGTTCGTGGAAACTTTCCATGCTTTTCGTGAACACAATGTGGTCTACTTCTTGAGGCCGGTTAAAAAGTCGATATAGTTTACGAAACGTCGGGAAAGTGTGAACGAATTTACATAGCATTCATTACCCATTTTGTGAATCAGTTTTTTGAGATCTAATGCCAAGTTGAGGGAAACAAGACACGATTCTACAAAAAAGATATTAAAAGAGAATGATACGTCAGATGGTGTGGCAGGTAATTAGTAATCGTATGGTGCTCATTAACGATGTGTGACAGTACAAGAAAGAAAGCGAGGACCAGATAATTGGCCACCGTTCCACAGGAAGCTAGTTGTGAAATAATAGCTTCTTAATGACGCGATACGCTGCGGCATTGGGTAGCAAGATTAGCCGATGAGGCATCGACTAATGACCAAGCGGAGAATACACGCGTGCTTTTGTCATTGGCAAAACAGCAGTGGTAGGCGTGGAATCGGCTGAAAACGCGATGTTAATTCTGCTTTATTGCACAAGGATGTCTGGTAATGCTTAATTAACTGTTTTTTTTTAAATTCCAGTCGACAGCAAAATAATTTCGAATCGTCTTTCTTTCAAATAGGCACTAGAAACGAATTTTCAGATTTGATTCTACATAACCTCAATGTTCGTGAATAGAACTATCAAAAAATCTGAACTCTGCACAGTGCCATACTATCCTCTGCCACGAAGCACTCTAAAAAGTGGTATTACAAAACGACTTTCAAGATGATTAGTAAGCGGGGGTCACCAGACCAGAATAAAATTGTCGCAGGAGCAGAAACTGTAATGGGCGCTTGGCAAAGTAGCGCTCGCTCGCTCGCTCGCTCACGACATCTAGCGGAAAGCATATGAAAATTGCTTGTCTAATGTCTCCCCTCCCCCACTCCACATGTATGTAGCGTGGGATGGACGTTTCCATGTATTATTAACTAAGACTTAGATGGGTGGAAGTGGGCGGGTTGGTGTTCTGAAATCTACCCCTGTCTCAAGCTTGCCCCAAGTTTCGTCCCTCTTAGGCCTGACGTAGGCCCTTAGTCTAGGAAAGAAAGGACGATGTGAGCTTGGCTTTTAAATATTTCAAAACGTTATTAGGTTAGGCAAAGTTTAGAGTGGAAAAGTAAAAAAAAAAAAAAACGAAAATATCGTATACATATAAGACTATAGCTGCTGAGAACGGTGGTATATGTAGAGTTCTTTTTGCAAGAGAGGAAAATGAGGGTAGCGCCTAGCGCCAGAGCGAAAATGCTCGGAGCTACGCTGCTATGCAGCTACGAAAATTAAACGCTCTGAGAAAATCCCACTTTTTTCTGTATCAACAATCGGCTGTTACACAGTAATATTTTCCCGCAGTGGGATATCTGATTTTCAGGAGAGATTGCACATTACAACAGTAAATAAGCAAGCGAGTACCCCGCTTGGCCCTACGGACGGTACATTGCGATTATAAGGTGAAAGATACGCCCTATGGGCTTTAGATACGATGGGAAAATTTACCTATTTTTTTTTGTCAACAGTCGGCTTTTTCACCGTAATATTTTCCGATGATGAAATATATGATCAACTGCGGGAGGATAGAGAACGGTGGAAGGAATCGGTAGAGAGAATGGAAGATGAAGAAGAAGAAGCAAGAGCAAGAGATGGAAGCGACAGGCGTGGGTATGAGACTTAGGGAAAAAGAGAATGGAAGATGAAGAAGAAGAAGCAAGAGCAAGAGATGGAAGCGACAGGCGTGGGTA
>QKMV01004095.1:0-10570 GCA_003287335.1 Lednia tumana
AATAATAATATTATCAACACGAAGGTCATATTCTAGTAAGCGCACCAGCCATGAAGTAATTACACGTCGAAGTACACGCGAGTGGCGCCAAACATCTTCCATTATTCCAAGAAATTAATTGGCTTTCGTTCTTAGCCTAAGGAATTTTCTGTGGAAAACAGGTTTTAAAACAACCGAATTCAATCAGATAATTATGTAATATTGAGTTTTGCTAGAAATTAACGATCGTGTCGTGTGGAAATATTTTCTCGGTCAGGCATCTCTGTGTAAATACAAGTACGTGCGTTATAATTATAAGTTTTTTGGACCTGCCATCTCATCTCTCGATCGATCACATTGATTTTTACGTAAATTTACGTACGATAATTGTATGTATAACAGGTTTCAGCAATGGGAACGAAATACTACAGGTGAATGGAGTGTGTCAGAAACGAAGGCGTGATACCTACTGGAAAGTAACAGTTTCGAGAACGATGCACGAGCGATCAATAACTCGTGAAGAATTTCATAACTGCTTCATCTCTGGCCGTTTCTTGGTTTAGTCAGTGCGATAATCATTTGATTAAACTAACTACGCAAATTCCTAAGAATCTATAGCTAGCGATCAAGGTTATCATTAAGTTACTGGGGGAGTCCAATATGAGCATGCTCTAATCGTTTGCGGATGATCGAAGCCAATTTATTGGCCGCGACGCTGTAGAAACCCATCGATTCATGATCCCTATAAAGTTGTAAACAGGAAATTGGCTGTGGAATTAGTTTAGAAGGAAATGTGTTCATGTTCAGTGAAGAATGGTCTCAGAAATATGGTTTGGGAATGTCCAGAGACTAGAGAGCCAACCATATTCCTCGACGAGATTGGATTCCCACTTATACTAAAACAACCCATGGCCGAGCTACTTTTTGGACGACAGATCACGCACACTTATACACCTCGAGGAAAATTCCATATCATTTTAAAATTTCAAAGAACAGCTTACGATCTCTGATTGCTAAGTAAAGTAAACACTTGGCCATTTGCTTGAGCTATGTTTTGATGTATAAAGTTGATTGCGTGATGACTGGCTAGCTGGCAGTGGCATCATATCCTTGGAGAGACAGAGACCCGCGTCAACCGCTTACAGACTACAGTTGCTCGCCGGCTGCCGAACGCAGAGCATTGCCGCGGCACCCAACAGCTCGCTGCCGATGCCGATGCCGATGCCGTCAGAAAAACACGGCATGTCATACTCATAGCACGCGCTAGCTAGCACTCGGTTAGTCGCCACGGCAGGCGCACCGTTGTTATATACCACAGCTATCTTAGCCGATAAACTTACAGGCCAGATTACTGATAACAACGTCAAACACCAACTAGGTTTCTGTGTGTGTGTTTTTTTTATCAATTCATTTATCGATTTTTTCGTGTGTGATAAGCCGTCCGGCGGCTGAGTGATCGATTTCGTCATGTTAACCGTACTCACATGCTGGAGTAATGCACAAGCGTGACAAAATGGTGATTGCATTTGTGTATGGCAACGGGCTGTAATTGACGCCGGCAAACGAGTCATTTTGTACGTGTGATCAATTCGCGGAACTTTCCAAGTTTAAACGTTTGCCGCGTTCGTCGAACAAACCGAACGTCACGGAGATATCGCGTATTCTCTTGAGGGAAGTGACAATGACAGTAGCTGCCGCGGTGTCAGCATTGCAGCGTGTCGAGATTCAAGCTAATGCAATCAAAATGTAACAATCGGTCATCACGGATTTATCTGCGCTGAATAGCGTCTGCTGTCTAGACTGGCTTGCCCATAGTATACAGTGAAATCTAAGAGTAGAGAGTGACGGCGAGAAATGTAAAGAATCCTTGAAAGTTGAAGTCGAAGCCGAAGTCACGAGGAAAACCTCGTTTCGCGAAGCGGCGGTCAGAACTAGCACACAATAATTATGCTATTTGGGAAAAATTTAGTACGAAGTTAGCAATGTGCGCGTATGAAAAATTGTCTCTTTTTCCCCGAACGTTTTTATATCACATGCGTTGTTTTGTACACCACGTCAATATAGCCACGAGGTGCAATATTTTTATTTGAACCGTCGGTGTTTTGTTCAAATACCGAGATACCGTGTACGGTCTTTTCACTCATATTATGTCCGGTGTTCGATTTCGTGAAGTGTAAGCTGTAATACGAGCGTCTGACATGCCGGCCGTGATGGCACGTGTGTCAGTGGTTACCAAATAATAGTGATTAAAAATATAACATTAGGTCGGCCGGCGATCAACAGTGGAATACTGTGCGAGTGCTCGACGAGTCACACCGTTATGCCCGGAAGTTTTCGGCTTGGCGGACGAGAAAATTATCCCCATGGGGCAAAAACTCACATCGTGTCCGATTCGCAAGCACAACTTTCGCCGATTTAAAAGTATGTAATGTATGTGATATTTTGGGGGATGGGCGACTGTGGGGTGTGATTTCATAGTATACTATAGCGGTAGGTACAACATCGGATTTTCAATTTTAGTTTCAATGATCCCACTGTTTTTGAAGTCGCGTCCCGCATTTGAAAAAGACTCGTGGCATTTTTCGAAAGTCCCTCAAAATTTGAACTTCCATGATGATACGAACTAATTTGACGCCTCTGTTTTACTTTTCGGTTTTTCGGTAGTTTTTCGATCGGTATCCCAATATCTAAACTTCCTAACTATTTTATCCTCCAAAAAACCTAGTGGTCACCATGCTGATTGGACAACCAGCCAGGTTATTTCATTTCCAATTTGTTCGGAGGATCAAATAATTTGGAAGAAGGTTGGAAGTTTGGACATTGTAATATTGGCCTGAAAATACACGTGCCTCTCAAAAGTATGGTTATTATTATTCTCTATCGTAACAGCCGCGAGTTCAACATCGACATTTCAATTCAATCGCATTGGGCCCAGTTATTCCGATGCTACTTGCGAATTATAAGTACAAAAGCATTTTTATCAAGCGAGATTTATCGTAGATGGAGTGAAAATTGAGTGGCAAATTATCAGAAGGCCAGGTTACACAAGCAATTGCGTTCTAACGTAGCAGAGCAAATATCTTTATTCATACGTTGCTATAATGTGGATTAGGTACCTACTTGAGTAATCATTATTAGTTCGCTGGAAACCAGACACAGGCAGTTTTTCTTGCAAAAGATGACGTAGCTATATTCACGTGGGGGTTATGATGACTTACTTTTCTACATGAAGGTATGCCGTTATAAGTCAAGTCATGTTAATCATGATTTTTTTCACAAAAATAGCGATGATTGCGGAGCAGTACATACTTGTGTGAAAACACACGAATGCGACGAACTGGTTTTTCTTATTACACGAGTGTTTCAGTTGTAGCTCTGTCTGCAAAATCTGATTAGCTACAGTAATTATGACATAAATCAAACATGTTTAAATGTATCGGTATACGAAAATGCTAGTTCACATACCTTGAGTCTGCATTTGATTAAAACTAATTTCAATAGCAAATCGATTATTAACGATTTTTCATTCGTTCGTTTTTAAAACGATTGCTAAAACCTTGCGGCACATTTGGCTACTCTAAATTTACTGCCGCTTATTTTGTCAGTAGCAAAAAAGTAGGTAATTCTTTCGTTTTTCAAGTACCCACCACAAGAAGAGTTTTAACTTGAGAATTAATGGATGTAAAGAAACATCATTATACATGATTTATTTGCCATCAGCCACCACACTTTATGGTAGTTTTTACTTTTAACGGACAGAGCGACGGGAGGCGCGGGATAATGATCTAGCCACCTAACCTACAAGTTTCAGCAGCTAGCCGGCCTACCGTATAGTTCATCCACCAACCCGACACCAAAACTATAATCGAGATTCTGTTTAGGGTTCTGTATAGGAGATACAGAGCCATGTTGCCCTCTGTCTTGTTGCCATAATTTTTCTAATGTGGGTTCCAAAACTTTTTCGGGGTCGTGTGTTTAATGAAATGGCTTGGATAATTGATCACAAAAAATCCTCAAAATATCGTTCTTGAGCGCGAGTACTGTCACTCGTCAGTCATGCCGTCGAGTCGTCAGTTTGCCAAGACTGACTGTCTTTTTTTACTGTTGGTACCTTAACATACCCGATCGTTCTGTGGATTTTTTTTACACATTTTAGTGTAGACGCGTAGAGTCGAGGGCGATTTGATTTGCTATCGAAAGAATCCTAATCCAGGTTCGATCCTCGTGACCAGCTATCTCAGTTATGGTTTTCCGTGATTTCCCACAACGCAACTATTCTAGCGTTGTGCGTTAGCTCCTTCACCAAAATGGCACGGATGCCAACTTACCAGCGTTCCCATTTCCGACACCTCTCGACAGGTGGTAAATTAGCTTGGGAACTTCTCGTTGGCCGCGCAGTTTCGTCTCAAAAAATCGCCAGTGGGCACTGGGTATACTGGCCAAACTACACGTTCGACCAATATATAATATTATGCTTGTTTCACAAGATACCCATCTAGAGTTAGTTATAGCTGCAGTTAGCAATTACCATCCAGCGAACGCCTTCGACCACCATTTCGTAAAGAATGTCATTTGATCTACGGTACGAACATGCATGACACTTCACACCTGTCATCCTCACGTTTGGTCCGATAATTTATTTTGATGATCAGGCTCCATTTTAAAGCTTGCAAGGTCACACACTCACACACATTGATATGGTAACATTCTAATAAAACGTTAGACACGTAAGGACACACACGCTGTTAGTGCGTGCAGTTGCTAGTCGATTACGCATCCTTTGCACTATTATCGTGTGCGTATCTGCATACTCTTGCTGGCGATCGAACATGGGCGACCCATCATTTTATTCATTCCAACCAGCTTCGCCAATCAGTGTTTTATTAAGTTACAATAGCTAATTAATGCTGTCATCAGTATTTTATTTATTTCGTGACTGTTTTGTTAATGTAATTGATTGTTTCGACTCTCGAGCTATGGTATCGTTTGGTATCGTTTAACTCATAAAGCTCCTTTCTTATCTGACGTATAGTAGTATAACGAAGAGCTTGATTAGCATGGATTGAGAATAACACAATTAATCAATATCTTGTGTGAAGGTATTCTCATTGATGGTCGATCGTAATAAAATGCGAGGAGTCTACTTAGTATTTCTATCGTGGCCTAGCCTTGAGCATGGACATGAGAGCCAAGATCAGATTTTCTTCAATTCATTCACCACTTTCAGTAGGAACGAGAGGATTCGTTGAGTGTTGAATGTGTCTCTGAAGCACCTTTGTTCTTATCTTGTGTGTTGGATGACCACTGCAGCTTGGGTCGGAGGAAGAGGTGATAAGGAGCTGGTAAGGAGTTGACCGTTTTATCCGTTGGGTGCCGATACAACATCAGGATAAAACATTAAATATTCCCTGTTGAGCGGACACCAGACTGCAGAGTTCACCCCTAAATGAGTTCCGGGTTACGGACCGTGGACGGCGAGAAAGTTGTTTTGTAACGCTTTACCAAATGTGCTTAGCAAATGAAAGACAGCAATTCAACCAGTGGTACCATGAACTTTAAATTTATAAAATATGGACACCAATTCAAGATTTTTAATACACGAAAATCGTAATTTCCGAAAAAATGCGGCAATTGAAGTAGGGGTGGAGTGCAGGAAATGCGGTGAGGTGGGTGCGGAAGGAGAGAAAAGCCGACTAAGGGCCGGTTTTCCCACCTCATAACTTCTTCCGAACAAGTTTATCCTCCCAAAAAAACATTAGTGGTCACCATGGTGAAAGCTGACAACCAATCAGTTGCATCTGTTTCCTAGTTGTTCAGAGGATCAAATTTTCAGAGGCTATTTGGAGATGGTAAAACCAGCCCTTGAGATCAATTTGGGGAAGATGTCTAATAATCTAACCGTGTGCAATGTTTCAAAGATAGGTGACTTTTAATTCCAAAGTATTTCACGAACATGCATACAAAGTTACAAACAAATATCTCATGAAAGTTCTTAGGACTCATCTCTACTCCTAATCTCAGCACTAAAGTTATAAAAAGTTTCACAAACTGGGGTTCTACGCTAAAAAAATCCTCGAAATATGTCCCTAGATTCTGTAAGCTATGCTGTTCACTTTTCAGAGGACATTGTCGGGTTTGTCTGTCAGAGGCTTTTGACCCCTGAAGAAGTGAACCGCATATTCAGAAAACTTTTTGTGGTCCTCTTAGCATTCCAACCCAGTTTGTAAATATTTTTTTGGAAACATCAAGTAACTCTTTTATATTTTGATGTGTGAATATGTAGAGTAGCTATCTAGATATGGTAACAAGCAATGTAACAGAAACATGTTTGAATTATTATTTATGCATTGTCTATTTGAACTAAAATCTCTCACAGTCAAAGAAACGGTTGACGTGGTAGTGTAGAAAATTGGGAATAAGCAGTGCACTTCGTCGAGGTGTCGACTGGTGGAACTGGTGTGTATGAATAGTTTGCAAGTGTGTGTGTGTGTGTGTGTTTGTGTGTGTGTGTGTGTGTGTTTGTGTGTTTGTGTGTGCTCACTCAAGCAGACATATTCACAATCAGGCAGGTTTTCTTCGACTTGCAAATTCTCGAAGAAAGGAAAGCGCTACAGCGATGCCTCATCGCGATCCAAAAAGCCAACGGCAAGCTAGTGAATCACTATTTCGACTTCATAGATCATGCCTAGTCTTGAAAGGAACACATTTGGCGTGGGCTCCCAGTTTTACACGCTCAGCGATGCCGACCCCAATTTTGAAATATTTCAGAACATTTATTCATTTTTGGGCCACTTAAAAATACCATATTTTAAGGAAATGGCTTGATCATTGCAGTAGCCGCGAAGAATTTGGTAGTTCGGAATCTAAAAACCTTGGCATTTGCTTAGCCTGTTAACTTTTTCACTAGCTTGAGGAACAGTACATAAGTTCGCAGCAAAGCTGTCGACAGTTTTGTTACTGAATTATTAAGACTCATGTCTTCTAGTTTTGTTACTTCATCTGAAATTAGGATATAAGTATGGGTCTACAAAATGTAGGATATGAGTTTCCAAAATTTGGCGCAATATTCGAGTTTTTTATGATTCGTATTGATGTTTCCTGGATACCCATATGTCTTACGTTTTGAGTGTTCAGTTGAGTCAATAATGGAATGAACGAATAATGAATACATTAAAACATTGTGTAGCATCAATAACAAAGTCCGTGGGGCAACTTATCCCCCCCCCCCCCAAAAGCGCCCCTGCTCTAACGTAATTCCGTAAACTAATATTCTATACTCTTCCATATTCTTTCCCCTGCCTATTATAATACCATACCAGGCTCTCAGCTGTGCCGCGTCGAAATCAGACTCCGCCAGATGGTTTCAGGCGTGTCGTTATTAACTTATTATTACTTATTATTAAGTAATGGTATATAATTACAGGCGCCATTCAGACTCGCGTGTCTACGTTTACAGTTGTTCCGTAGCCAAGGAGGAAGGTAAAACAGAACTGTAACATCATCACGATGTATATTGTAGTAAAGCAAAACGCAAAAGGCATGGAGGGTTTGGAATCACCATCGTCGCACTCGTCGCTCATGATTATATGCAGCTATACGTTATAAAAGTGACCTCTGCGAAGAAAATTCGGTTGGTTTTTTGTTTCTAGGTTATGCATGCTGGAAATAATATACAAACACTAATTACGAGGTAGAGTGCGTGAGATATACTGGCTCACTATTTACACAATAATGTGCCTTGCATATCGTGTGAACACAACCCTCTATATCTATGGGCAGGCTCAAACCAAAGACACCATGTCTGATAAAAATTGCGACACTTCAAAATGTTCTAATTAGTAGGTGATTAGTTCGACTTTTGCAAGCTAGTTTCACTAACGTATCGTCATTCTAATTTTCTCCTGCCGAGTGTATATTCAAAATATTTGTGGATAGCTCTCGTAAAATTAGTTTACAATAGATTTGCTTGGAAAGCATCTGAGGTCGTAATTGGTTGGGGAAGCATGTTTAATTAAGGCTCTGTATTGAAGTTTAAAAAAAGAAGTGGTGTGGTGCATCTTATTATCAGATTGAAAATCTGGCTCGTTTGATTGCTGGAAACGAGCACGTTGGTGTCACTCAAGATCATTTTGAACATTACCCTTTCATTGGTGCCTTCCCTTTTGCAACCAACGATCAATGGTGATATATTATAGATGCATGTATATGTTGAATATAATATGTGTTGATTATCTGCGCTGTTGTCCATTAAAATATTTGCGGATGTTCATAAGACACTTTTAATATGTATTGTATTAATTCAAATGAGACAGGAGTACATATTTTCATATTTGTTTTTACAAAAAGGTGCAGTGATAAATTAGATATGAAAATGTCCCCCAGCTGCTTTATTATTATAAATTTTACCAACAAAAAATGAATCTTAATACTTCGTTCTGCTTCCGCAGAGTCAAGCAGTTTATAACGTGTCCCCAAGATTAATCTCGCCGCCTCGTTTTTTGAAAACTGTCGACGTGACGAAAGAAAGGGATCGCTCCTCGTTACATTATTCGCTTGGAATAAAATGCACAGGGGTAGGAAAATATCGGCGATACGTCGCTTTTATTGGTTTGGGTACACTTCTGCTGACAATGTTAAGCTAATTTTAAGCCATTTTCTACACACGTTCAATGTCGTAGCTTTTAAACGTACTTGCCCGCGTTGCCTTCCTTCTGGGCGGCACACCTTTTGCGTATCGCTATGAAATGTGGACCTATAATGGTTTAGAAGGTGACACTGTAGGCTTGCGATGTAGCCTCGGTTGCCTGATTTGATTTTACATGGGAAACGAGAATTTCCGTCAACGCGAATCTTTCGAGGCACCCTGAATCGAATGTACTCGCTTGGCGGCAATGTACACCAGAATCGAACATCTATAGAGGCACAGCTGTGACTGCTTCTGAGGTCTGCATGCTGGTAAATATGGCCGCCGTCTAGTTCACATTCGCGGGCATATCTCTAGCCTCGAGTTCCCCCTTCTGGGTCAATATTGGCACCATGGTCACACTTGGCAGTTACCACAGAGATTACGAAGGTGAAGTGCAGTTTTTATGGAAGGGAAGGAAGGATGCGACGCTGAAAAGGAGATGACCATCGAGTAGATATCCGCACCCCAGCGTAACTGGTTGAATGGTTGTGAAAATTCATGAAAATCTGATTGCCGGTCAGCAGGCTTGACCCTGGAACATTCCAATTAGTCAGACGCATTCTGAACGCGACACCCATGCTAACATTTAAACTTAAATTCGTATGGAGGACGTCTTTCTTTAGTTCAAATGTGAATTATTTCCCTTTTACGTTTTCCACGAAGCAAAAGCAAGAAGGCTGGAGACTCCTGATGTATATTCGCGAATAGATATCGTTCTTAAGGAAATGACGCCCTCCATCACAGCAGTTGCAAGCCCAGTCGGGCGTCGGTCGGCGTCTTTATCTTCGGCCACTGACACTTCACCTTATCTAGGCACCCGCTAGCGCCAACTGGTTAGGCGTTTGATAGGGACGTGTCACGATGCGCCATCCGCTAGCCACCCTAGTATATAGTGCGTTCTTCTGAACTGCCACCGGGTATCGGGTTATACCAGCAAAGCTTAAAAGCATGGACTCTGCAGGCGGTGATGTCTAGGAATAAAGGTACTGTAGCCTGGCGGCTGTCTAGCTCTAATATCATGCTATGAACAGCTGGCACATTTTGACAGGTTATACTAGCTGCAGTGGTGAATACCGAAAGTATTGCTCCAGGGGCTGGCTAGATATTTTAGGGGTGCTCCTTTTCAGGCTGAAAAAATATGAAGATAATTTTTTCATCCTTTATAGTGTATACGCTTTGCACCTATAGTCTGTACACATTAAAAAAAAATAGATCAATATCTACAGAATTCAAACATTTAAATGATTAAAGAAAACACCACTAACTGTTTGATTTTAAAATAATTAAGAAATCAATCATCATGTATACAACTAAGTGCGCAGTATTCAGGGATTGTACGAGAAAGCCTCGAGACCCATGGACCCATGACAATAAGAGAGCAAAAATTTGCTTTGATGCCTAGACGTAATGTGTCACAGACAATTGATTGGAGGGCAGTGGTCTATCGATGCACTTTTGGTATCTTTAAAAAAAATCGCCGATGATGTGTAAACCATAAATTGCGACTTAGTTTAGGTAGCTTAGGGGGGGGGGGGGAGTTGGCTTGGAACCCGTGGGGTAGCACAAACTATCGGGGCTGCCCACCGCAAAATAAAATTGAGGGCCCCCCTGCCAAAACTGCTCAGCATAAAAGTAATAGAGCTCAAACTCACACTTCTCGTAGGTACATGTTTTTTGAGGTTTCACTCCATTTTCAGCGTTTTTGTGTGTTTTAAGCAGTAAATGGAACCCATGAAAGACAAAGTAATGAAAAGGTACGAAATACGAATACCCACACGTTTCCATTTGACAAAATGGGCATTTTATACGACAAAGTACGTAAATGTAATGTTGTGTTGTGTTGTGTTGTGTTGTGTTGTGTTGTGTTGTGTTGTGTTGTGTTGTGTTGTGTTGTGTTGTGTTGTG
>QKMV01004096.1:0-10569 GCA_003287335.1 Lednia tumana
GAATATAATCACCAATCTTCATTCCATTCCCGCTTGCTAAAGTGTCCTCGTGATTTGGGCTTCAGACCTGATACGTTGTGTTTCTGTCCGCAGGTGAACAGGTGTTTCGAATCGAGATCGCCGACAAGAATGACAACCCACCACGGTTCACGCAAAAGGTAACCCAGCTTTTTCCCTCTGTTAGCGAAAAAGTAGTGAATCTACGTTTCCACCTGTGGCAAAGACATGTACACCGTGAGTGTAACGCTTGTCTTACGAAAAATCAGGAAGAGTACAAGCTAAAATCTTCCAAATAACTTCAATTTTTGACAAGGATTACAAATTTAAAGCCATTTACTTGGCTAGTATTAATATTCTTTAGCCTCAATCTTTCTTTACAATTTTAAACCTGAAACTTCTTTCCATGTCCCACCTTTTCTCGCAACACTTTACTAAAAATTATGTGGTGGCTGCAGGTGTACGCGGGCCTGTCCATTGCCGAGGACGCCAATATCAACGCTCTGGTGACGGAGGTGAAGGCGCTTGATAACGACACCGCGTCAGCTGTGACGTACAGCATCAGTCCCGATGGCAACATCGGCAACGCTTTCACAGTAGAGCCAGCCACGGGCAAGATTCGCGTCCTCAACCCGCTCGATTACGAGACCATCACCCGCTACAATCTGACTGTGCGCGCCTTCGACGGCACCTTCGAGGACTTTGCCAAGGTTCGTTTAATTTTTAATGGCCTTTCTGAGGCAGACACCAGCTTCCTACGGGAGACATTGTGAAATGTAGAACCAGATTTAAATTATTAGTAATAATGACAACTGACTAGACTCTTTATCAGGCTTATTTAAGGGTGTGGTCTTCATTCGATTCTGCAAAAATGTCGAGTCCTACATTTTTACGAATTCTGACTCGACTATCAAGATGAATTATGATAGTGAGCTAGACGGTGTAGGTAACAGTGTTATTTAGGTCTCTTTACAATCATTTTTCGATATTCTGGCCTACCAAGTCAACATATGCACCCAAATATGATAATTTGTGGTGATTTTTGCTATATTTGAGTAATATAATAAAGTCTGGCAGGAAAACTAAAGAGGAAAAATGGTTTGCAGGGAGACTTAAGCATGGTTCAGTCAGCATTTGTTGAAAAAACTTGTTCCGTGTAACTAGGTGCTCAGCCAAAGTTAGGCTAGGAAGGAACGTTTAGAACTGCTACAAAAGTCAACTGTCTTTTTTGTGGATTCCATGACCTAGGTATTTTGAAATTATTGATTTTTAATTAAACATGCTAATTATTTAAAAAAAGGTAGTCGGTACCTTCAAATACCCTAACTATAAGCAAAATCGCTAACAGTCTTTAACATAAAATTGTGGGCAAAAACGAAAATACCTACTCTGAAACTAATGTGAAGCTAACTGCTGTGTCGTACCACAGGTGGAGATCATGATAGAAAACGTCAACGACAACCGGCCGGTGTTCAAACCGTACAGAAACAACTTGACCATCGAGGAGGAAAAGTTAGTGCCGGGCTGCATCGTCCGCCTGGAGGCCACCGACCCCGACATCGCAGACCCGACAGCCAATCAGCATATCCAATACTTTGTGGTCAAGGAGGAGCAACGAAAGCTGCTGCAAATCGACGATTCAGGCTGCCTCTCCCTGATTAAGGTAGGAACCTACATCCCCCCAACCACCTGGCCCCGGTGAAAGCTAATCTACGAACTGCTCAAAATCCTGACTGCTCGTCAAGTCAGCTACCAGGGTAAACCAAAAACGGAAGCTACCCGATATACACTAAGCTTCTCACTATGCTTAGCACCGTAGAACCGGGCTAAATGGTAGCCCCCGGGTAACAATGGATAAGTGGCTTTTGGGTAAAGGTCCAGTATACTAACAGACCTCAAACCAATGCCAAATGCCACAAAGCAAAGAGTTGAGTGCATCCTTAAACATCAAATAATGAATCAACAAATCGCCTTTCGTAAATAGTTCATCCTGAATCCCAACTGCTCAATAGCAGGTTTTTTGAAACCTGCCCATTCTAATGATGAAGGAGTGCCGTGATGTAGTCAAAGAGGTTTCTTTACATGTGTTCATCTCTGAATCAGTAAAAGTGAAAAAGGCAGGTTTTATTGGGTACTCACGTGGAGATTGGTGACCTACACTTTCTTGCTAAAATTTTACGACCAACTCACCAAAAGGGTGAAGTACCAATGTATATTTACAATTTCTTTTAAAACTAAGTTTATTGCCTATGTGTTAATCTTGTTTAAATGCTACTATTGAGGAAATTTTGAAACAATTTTAGGCTAGGACTGCAGGTACATAGGCATGCAGTGTGACATAGGCTGTGGAGCTGGGTACGTGGAGCGCGTGTGATTGACGTGTTGATTGTGCATTGCAGTCGCTGGACAGGGACCCTCCCAACGGGTTCCCCATCTGGCAGGTGCACGTCGGGGCCAAGGACGAGGACGGCTACTCCCCCAACTCGCTGCAGGAGACCACTGAAGTGGTCATCATCCTTGATGACATCAACGACAACGCCCCCTTCCTGAACATGGTCCAGCCGGTCGTGTGGTACGAGAACCGGCCGCCGGGCCTCGTAACGGCACTGGCCGCCAAGGACTACGACAGCGACGCCAACGGGCCGCCATTCGAATTTGCGCTTGCCCCCAGCGCGAGCGACGAAATCCGCCAAAAGTTCGACATCACTGGTGAGCCCCCCTCTTCGAACTAACGCACCTTGTGATCTCGACAAAACATCCTTTCGGGGTTTTTGTTCAAGGAAGCGCCCATCTACAACCAACTTGAGCTGGGCTTTCATGAGATTCGCAGCGATATTGCCACAATCTTGGGTGTTGAGCCAAGCAGGTTCTAGTATTATTTACGTTGTAATTTGGCACTTCGGACTGACTGGAAAAAAACAGGCGGAACAATCGCTGTGATTATCATGGAAGCACTGCTTTAGCCGTTAGCTTAGCAAGTGAAGCTAAATGTTCGGTAAATGCATTTTTGTACAACCAGCTACATCGAAAGTAAGAACTTAAATAGTTGTTACATAAATGTGAAGTTTGACCAAGACTAACTTAAGGTTTACGGCCAAGTAAAAATGAACTTTGAGAAAATCAGATTTGTCCTGACATCCATGAAATTCAGTCCACAGGGCAGTGGATTGATCCAGAGTAACAATACTCTGGTCTTGTCTGTTGTGTTTTGTTCCATGTATTTTGTGTGTTGAGAAATTGAGGTGACGAACTTAACATGTTAAGTTACACATGTTGACTCATGTTACGAGCGACGTTTAAACTTTTAAGCCACGAAAGGCACGGAACAAAACACGGCAGTCAACAATGCTCTGGCGCACTCCACTGCGCTGCGGAGACCATCTCACGGATGCACGGACGAATTTGATTGGCTCTTTGTTGACTTTGCTTTGTAGCTGTAAAGTTTGACTGGGTTTACGTTGCGTCTAAGTACAGTTCTTAGCGTGCTGGTCTTAGAAACATGCACGCAATCTTTTTGCTGAAGTTAATGTTGAGTTACTGGCGAATTTGGTGGGAGATGCGCCTGAAGTTTTGGTTTCTGGATGTCTCCGAGCCAAGTTCAAAGACTCCTTTCCGGCGTTAAATTAGCTTTCAGCTTTCTGAGCGAGACGGTTCCTTGGTTTAAGTTCGGACAGTTTTAAATTGTGGTTCCCAAACTTGACATTGAATGGTCTCGTGCTCACTTTGGTTCCAAATAGTTTTTGACTGGTATGTGGATGGGGGCACATATTCCGAGAATATAACAGCCCTCATGCCTTTTAGTTCTGTGGTTTTTTTATCATCGTTGATTCCTTGCCAAGATTTGGCGTTGCTCTTTCTGAACTATTGCGTCTGACACTCGATTCTTGTCCCTCATGCTTGCCAGGCTATTCTAGAGGTAAGGCAGCGGCTGGTGATTTTACACTCGTGTTTCACAAGCACATTCTCATCTCATGCACAGCGTAGGTGTCTACCTAACCTAACAGGTTTCACGCCCACTGCACTGCCCCAAGTGAATAGGCCACTAAAGAAGAAAAAAGTAGGCTTCTCGTTACAACGGACTTACCATTGATTAAGAGAAAGTTGAGCGAGCTTGTGTGCGTGATACAGATAGGTCATTGATGATTTTGCATGCCCGATTAGGAATTTAGCAAAGGAGAAATGTTGCCCCAGGTTAATATTTCCATGAAATTGCAATTGCACCCGGTCCCGTGCAGCAACATGCTGGTAACTAACAATTGGGCTGCAACCTAGAACGCAGACAGAACCTTACCGCAAGAAGTTGCCGTCCCCCACACAGGACAATTGCCCCTAGGGCCGATCTATTGTCAGTGTGCCAAGAACTGGATTTACGCTGCGCTATTAATTTCGGTAAAATCTGGTTAGTTCAGGTGTTACGTGAGAATTTTAAACGAGAAAACGGTTGAATCTGATTTGGCCGTTGCTACGGTGCTGAATAGTTACTCAGAGGGGCTTAAGAGAACCTGACTTTGTAAAACCGGCCTTAAGTGTGCTTGTGTGCTAAAGCAGCTGCTACGAGTGCATGTACGCATTGTAGGCCGGCATGCCCGCCACGCTACTAGCGCACAGACGGGTTTCGATTTTCGAATGCCGCTTCTTGAATTTTTACTGTACGATAGACTCGATATATGAATTTGAATTTTTCCCCTGCCAAGGAGCAAACGATTGAGCGCTTATGATTAAATCCAACTCCAACATTTCAGAATGATATGTGAGCTTGTTTAGAACCTAGCGGTGTATTTGAGCATGAATGCACTGTGCAGGTGAAGGGTTAAATAAGCTAATTGCTTGTTTGTGGTATAGTGGCCGGGCTGCACGCAAAGGTTATGTTCGACCGCGAGGAGCGCAAGCGATACCTCATCCCGGTGCAGATCACCGACAGCGGGCAACCGCCCCAGACTGGCACCAGCACTCTCACGATCGAAATCGGTGACGAAAACGACAACCCCATGAAGGAAGGTGCCAGTGACATATTTGTGTACAACTACAAGGTGAGTCAGCCGCAGCCTTTAGCGTATTAGCTAGAGCTGTACAAAGTAAGGTTTCTGTGAAGTAAAAGCATAGAATTTATAGGTTTTATCAGAATTTCAACCCACATAGAAAGGCCCCGGTATTAGGGTATACTTTTTCGTACCCCGCAACATCTTCACTCGTTTGCTGTTTGCTAATCGGCTTGGTTGCTATGTGTTTAGGGCGAGGCTCCGAAGACACAGATTGGTCGTGTCTACGTGGAAGATCCTGACGACTGGGACCTGCCCGACAAAACCTTCTCGTTTGAGGAGCAACCAGACATCTTCAGTCTGGACGTCAACACGGGCATGATCACCATGGCTGGCGGCACCACCGACTCATCTTACCTGCTAAAGTTCCTTGTGCGTACCCTGCCATTTTGTTTAGTTCTTAGCCCCTAAGCTCAGCGACGTGCAACCTTTTTTCCCTGACGGCCAAATATGAAACTCGAAATCCTCCATATTTGAAGTAGCGTTTACTAGAGCGCTGTTTGAGCGAAAGCCACACGAAAGCAGCCCTCGGCGTTCAAGTACTTCGCATCTACCGATATCACCGATTTTGAAACAACTGGGTAAAATGTTAAATAGGTCAAATTGGTAATTTAATGCAGAAATTTAACTTCATTTCAGCAAGGAATAGAATTTTCATTTGATTGATACACATTACAACTTGAATTTGTTGTGATATTCCGATACTTTTTTAGTGTACAACCCTCTTAATAGTGCTGCAGCTAATTTATCCTAAATTTAGTCAATTCAATGGAAAGTATGTCTAAATTGAAGAGGAGAGGGTTAATATTTTATGTTCACTTGTGGGGCAAGGGTGAAATAGGGCCAAACAGGGTTTGCAGGTCGTGGGAATCGCACCACTGCGTTAGCGTGTTAGTTCCAGTTTGCCATGCTGCCAGCTCGTAGCAAGTTCTGCGTTTCAAAATCCCCGCTTCCTTTCATTTTTAATGCTTGACAGACTGTATAGAATTTGAGTTTTTGCGCTACCTAATGTAGTGGTGGGTTAAATCTGTACTTTTCTTTTTTGTCAGTTAGTACAGCCTTGTATTCCGGGAGTAAGAAACCAGAGTGCATTACTGTTTTAGAACACAAGGATATTATACAGCAGCCCTAAAAACCAATCAACTATTTTTTAAGTTTGCTTTCATATCTAGACATGTTTATTAACATTAATATTGATTGTGGCAGTGCATTGAAAATTTTGGTGCCAGGAAATCTGAATGATGCTCTCCGAAAGGTCTTTATGCAAGGCCTCGACACCGACGGTTCCCTGCCTTGACTCTTGACGTTTTTGCTGCAGGTGACCGAGGCTCCCACTAAGTGGAACCCGGAGCACACAGTGCGTGCGACGGTCAACGTGACGGTCAAGATCATCTCCGAGGAGGCCGTGGCCAAGTCGGGGTCGATTCGGTTCCTGGGAATCACAGCCGAAGAATTTGTCGCTCCCGGCCCCAATGGGGTGAGTCCAGAAAAAATAAGCCCACTTTCCTCTGTCAGGTTGATGTGTCTGTGTTAACCTGGAGATTTCAGGGAAATTTGACAATTATTCAGAACTGGGGAAAAATGGGGAGGAAATAGGACCAATTTTTTTGGACAATCCTGAAACAGTCAGGGCTTCAACAGTTTGGCAATACACATATTCAGATACTTCAATGTTGAATTCAGCTAAAATTTAGCAAAATAATTTTTTTTTTTCAATAAACTCGGAGAAGATCGCTAGTTCGAATATTCCACGGTCTGGGTAGTTTAAAGAAAAACACATGGAAAGTTATTATCAGACTGGGAAAACCGAGAAAATTCAGGGAACTTTTTGCAACTTGGTAACCCTGCATACTCACACTCCTACCTTCTAGGCTCCGAGTCGGTCAGCCATTCTGCGCACTCAGTTGGCGCTGCTGCTGAACAATAGCATCGAGAACGTAGACGTCTTCACGGTCCTGCATTCGCCCTATCGGTCCAACACATCGCTATTGGACGTCCGCTTCTCGGCGCATGGCTCGCCTTACTATCCCCCCGAACGCCTCAACAGAAACGTGCTTGAGCACCAAGAAGAGGTGAGTACCCTCCCGGTGGAGACAATGCCGATTTCCTCTCAACAGGTTTTTAAAAAGTTGACTTGCTTTTCCCCAAAAGCTGGCCTTTGTTTTCTTTGTTTCGAAGGCCAGAAAACGTTTAGTTTCAAATTTCAACCACAACTCTGTTTTTTAGACGTATAAACTCATCGGTGGTATTAGAAACAGGCGTTTCTGGTGTTGATTGTGCGGCGCTAGGGGATCTCTACATTAACCCCCTGATCCATTCAAGTTTTATAAAATTAGGGTACTTAGTTTTTCAGATTTTTCTTGTTTGAAAAAGACCATGAGGATGAGGTTATGGCAAATGGTTGACCAGTTTTATATACTTGGACCCAGTGTTCTCTGGGGAATTCCCTGCGTTGCCTGGCTTGTCCTGTTCTATTTTAAATCTATTTTAATCGCTTATAATTGAAAGATATTGAAGATGGAAAGTAACCTGGAGTTTGCACCAAAAGATTTTTTTTTAAAGTGATTTTGTGGTGTTGAATTATGGCAAGTCTCATCGATTAGTCATTTATAAGCCACAATCGATTAATAAAACCTATCGATTGACATCCCCTAATCTCCATGTCTGTGGTTTCAGCTGGAGAATGCACTGAACGCGTCCATGCTGATGGTCAACATCGACGAGTGTCTCGTGGAGGCGGACTTGTGCGGCAGCGAGTCATGCTCCAACTTCCTCAAGACAGAGCGGGAGCCGTATGCCGTCTATACCAACACGACCTCTTTCGTCGGCGTCCACTCGGTTGTCACCCCGCTCTGCACTTGTCCTGCCCTTAACCCGCTGGTCTGCCTCAACGGTGGAACGCAAGTCGGCGAAACGTGAGTCTTGCAGTCATGTTGATGACTTACGATAGGTTTTCAGTCGGATCTATTATCCATTCAATCAATCTAGACTTAAAAGCATTGCTTCTATCTTTTGCGCAATTTAATTAGAGTGCTGGTTGCCTTGTTACAGCTGCGAATGTATGGAGGGATACGACGGGCCCCACTGTGAGGTGCTGTCCGTGGGCTTCAACGGCGACGGCTGGGCGATGTACCCAACCCTCTCCGCCTGCAGCGATTCCCGGCTCTCCCTCGAGCTTACCGTTTACAAAGACTCCGGCCTCGTCTTCTACGTGGGGCCCATGCGGAAAAACCCACTCATGCCAGTCCAAGGTGAGTGCCTCCCATGAATCTTGTGCGTGTAGGTCCTTTTTTGTTTATTCCAATATTGAACTGTGGAATTTTATAGCTTTAATTTATTTTGGAAGCTTTCTCTTGAAGTTTTGCATGAAACTTTACGCTCATCCCCTAACACAGTAACGTATATTGTTACGGCGAAGCTTGGTGATATGATTAAACCAGCAGTCCCATCAATCTGCAGTGTTGCAGTTTATGTTTAAGTTTCACTACTTGCTGCTATGCATCACAGAAATTAAGTTCTATGTATCAAGTTCGTCGTCCAGTAAAAATTCAGCAAGGCATTGCTACATTCGAAACATGGACGGTGTTGCTTGTAGCAGCGGTCACTGTGGTTTGAGCAGAGAGTGATTGAGGTTATTTTGCAGACTTTATGTCGCTGGAGCTACAAGATGGGTTTCCTGTGCTGATGGTGGACTACGGCACTGGCACGGTTCGCGGGGAACTCAGGGTCATCAACCTTAACGACCAGAAGCCTCATCGCATCGACATTGAGTTCACCAAGACGGTAAGCAGAAAGCAGTCTCAGCTTTGGATAGTGCTCCAAGGTATTATATGCCTAGGCAGGCAAGTCCTTTTTGGGAAAAAACATTTGCCAAAAGTTCAGCTCATTGAAAAAAGATTGGTACCAATTTCTAGGTTGCTTTTTCCTTTTATTAAAGTTCAAGTTTGTTCAAAAAATATGGCATCTGTATGAATGTTAATTTTGGGAACAGTGTGCGGTTTAAAAATGTTACTTATAATTTATTTATGCATTGAGGCTGGGTGAGGGGCAACTGGGAAAACCCACCCGATTTTAAGTTTGTTTTAATTACTGCAGCTAAACCACAAAAAGCAGAGACACCAAACTTGGTTAACTCCAAGAGAATTCAACTGGGTTTCTGACAAAACATCTTTCAAATTTTTTTAATTACCAGTTTTTTAAATGGACCACTAGCGTTCCAGAGGCGATCAACGTTGGGGGATTTTGAACGCCGTAAGAAAAGCATTGTCCCCCAACGTTGACTGACTTTGGAATTCCTTGATCACTAGTCGTCCATTATCTCCTTGAAATTGAAAAAAATGATATCTCCCTTAAAAGAAGGCAATTTTAAAAATTTTAAAACACAAAAATTTGAAATATATTTTGTCAGGATGCCAGTTGAGTTCTCTTGGAATTAATCAAGTTTGGTGTCTCTGCTACTAATGTTTTAGCTGCAGTGATTGAGAGAAACAGAAAATCTGATGTATTTTTTAACCTGCCCCTCCTTCCACCTTAAGAGGCTTCAAGGGGCTGTAAGCCCAGAAACTTCCAAATTGCACGTCTCGATGGTCTTAACGTACGAATTTAGAGGCAAAAAGAAGAGATTTTACTCCAATACAAGCAGAAGGAAAAATAGTAAAAAAAATTACGAGGATTAAAAATTTTAACCCATTCACACGGCTACTTTTAACAATATTAAATCACTTCAAAAATGTCTGCCTGCTCGTGGACTCGAACCCTGGACCTCCGGGTTTCATGTCCTAGCATCTGAGCTTAACAGGGTAGGTATGACATTTCTGAAATGAATTAATCTCTATGAGTGGTAGATCTCTCAAGGGGCTTGGACACGTTTCGAAGAACGTTCTGAAAAATGTGATGCTATTCTACTGTCACGATCGAACCAAGCTCCCAAACACATCGGATACGCTGAGATGACAAGGATTACAAATTTAAAACCATTTACTACACGGCTAGATTTATATCAGTCAACAAACCGGAGATCCGGGGTTCGATTCCTCAACAGGCAGGCATTTTTCAAGTGATTTTAATATTCTTGGAGATAAACATATTCATTTTCCAGTTGGAAGTAGCCCAAGTCTAAATCTCCCTTTAGAAATAACACAGGGTAGTTTTCGACTCTGAGCACCTAGGAGTAACTTTGGTCCCAAAAATATTGGGAATTGATGACAAGTTCGTCCATCTCCCTAACGTTCTATAAAAAATTGGCTCGGTAACAGGTAGATTATTTGAGCAACTATCAGATGAACACCGACGGAGGCGATTTGTTAAGGTTATCCAGCAGGTCGATTCATACGCAAAAAACTGTACCCCAGAATTGTTTTTTGTCCCCGGGAGGTTTGAATACTCTGGCGCGAGATTGAAATGTTGTCCAATGCCGACTTGAGCTAGCTGCTAGCCGTTGCTGAAGCCCTCGTCGCATTACACATGGTCAGCTATGCGTGATCCCGCTGTAGCTGTGAGCAGAGGCCTAGCGCAAATTCCCAGCCCCCCCCCC
>QKMV01004098.1:0-10568 GCA_003287335.1 Lednia tumana
TTTTTAGATTCAATTAGAAAAATCAAACTTTGCTTATATGAAAGCCACTAAAATTCTCTAGGACTAAGGACATTTTTTATTTCGTCTGTGTCTAAAGTGAAGCACATAAAAAATATATTCAGCTATATTTTTAGCCTCACCCACGTGGCCACTACTATACAACCTTAACAGCTTATGCAACAGCTCCTGTATCAAAACCTAGGCCTTTTCACGGAGCAAACAAATAATAAGATGAGAATAAAACATACTCTTATTTCGAATTTGTAAAAGTAGTAAAAGCCAAGGGGGAGCTTGTGTAAAATTGTCGAAGGATATCTCTTAGTCACTCGCGATTTACCAATAGGTATAGCGAGAAATTCAACGCGATCGAACTCGTTTTGTACAGTCAGGTAACAATTGACACTTCTGTCGACAATTTCACGCAATCTCCCCCTGGTTTTGAGAAGACAAAGACAGCTCACGTATGAATATGGTAGCTGCACATCGACCTTCGTCACAACACTTATAACATACCTTGCAGGAGCGAACCTAACTGTAGTAGAAGACCTCCCTTCCTCCACAATACAAAGAAAGAAATTCTAATTAAGTTAACAATTTCCGCTTCTGTGTTCGATTTTTTGTAGCTTCCATCTTCTCGACAGCCAATTGCGATAAACTGTACCCACCTGTACATCCTCTCTGAGTGCATTCAACGAGAAACAAATGCAAACGGGCGAAAACTTTTTCTCGAAAACAAATTCGATAGTGAAGGAATAAACTTTTAAAGCCAATTACACGGCTAGCAATAATTTTAAGAATATTAAAATCACTTCAAAAATACCTGCTTACTCGAGGAATTGAACCGAGGTATTTTTGAAGTGATTTTAATATTCTTAAAATTATTGCTAGCCGTGTAATTGGCTTTAAAAGTTTATTCCTTGTCATCATGACAATTGTTTCTACAGTCAGAATACATTATTAGGAAAACTTCAGTTACAACAGCAGTTTGTTGATTATAATTCCAATTCGCATGAAATCGTAGCAATAGCTGTAGTGCTTTGAAAAAAAACTGTGTAATGTTTAGAGTTAGACTCGTAGTATATCGTATTGAAATGTGCGATATCCATTACTATGGAATTGATTGGTTGCATAATATTCTCGGAAAGCTGGAATCATGTAGATATGTAACAAGGGAACCAATCAATTTATGAATGAAAACATTTTCAGTGTATCCACGCAGTTTATTCAATCTTTTGCTTTCGAAGCATCTCGCCTTCATTTTTGTCGGCGATTTGAGCGTCTCGATAATTGATTAGAGAACTATCAGTTGTTGTAAATTGTTTCGATACTAATTAATTAGATTTTTTTTGTATATTCTCAAACCTACTCTAATTTTTGATTCGTCGTTAAATATAAAAGAGTGTGGCGTTGTGTGGTCAGTAATAAACCGTGAATAATTCTAGAGCATACATATTATCAGAAAAAAACGATAAGAAATGTAACCTGCTGTCTTCGATAAAAATCTATTGATAATTTACCTAAAACCGTGAGAATAGCGTTAAATAAAATAACTTTGTTTCCTTCTGCGTCCAAAGTTTTCTGTCTAACCGAGAAAAGAGCGATGAAAAATAACGAAAGCTTTCTAGGACGTTGGTACGATTTACGTGATTAGCTACCTATCGGCACAAATCGCCGTCCACATTTCACCTTTCGCCGAGCTTTCGGAAGGACGCGGAAACGCCATTTATCTTGCTCTCTGCTAGGCTGCTAGGCTGCTAGCATATTGAATGGAAGGTGGAAAAATGTTCAAGCTGGTGTCAAAGTATGCTGATTTCAGAGAGAAGCGACAAATAAAAGGAAATACCTCAATTAAAAATGTAACCAGCTGAAGGAAATTAGAACCCGTGAAAAGTATTGTGGTAATTGTTAATTGGAATTCAATCAGCTCGTGGACACTCAATTTCCATTATTGATTTTGCGTGCTCAACGGTACAGCTATTTTTCTAGAATTTTAACGAAAATCCGATTTCTTCTGCATCTATCATACTTCGCATTTCCTGAACGCATCTCTGAGCATTTTTTAAATTCTCTCGCTTTGTCTTGCACACCCCAAAAATGCGTGCCAACTGCCTAGTAATCTTGGTTAAAACCATGTGCGTTAAGGTAGGTCAACAAAAACAAATTATTTAAAAGCAGTGTATTCAGGATGTGACTTATTACAAGTTACAACTATTAAGCTCACATTGGCCAATTAATCACAAGTTAACAGTTACATGCCAATGTGGTTGAGTTTTGTTTGCTAGGATTTCAGTTTCCAGTGTCAATTAAAACACTCCAATTCCGACCAAAGACCTAGCTTAATTGTAATGCCATGTGCATGGGACGCGGATTTGGGGGGAGTTTGAAAATATTCACAGAGGGTGCACAATACATGGTTGGGATTGCATCCCGAACTCGTGCCTTTCCTTTGTTCTCATATTTGATCCATCACTGCTATTCACACTAACATTCATTTTTACATGCCTAAACTTTTGGAATAGTGAATAATAGGTCGGCACAGCTGGTAGCAACTAGTACACAGGGCCTAAATAGTGTTTAGGGTGATAAAACAATGAGATGGTCAGGCAGCCAGTTTCCTATTATACTTTTTCGCGTGGATTTGCTTCCTAAACTGTCATTGATGGGCACAGTAAAAAAGAACTCGTGGTACAGAGAACTTTTTAGAGTAATATCGTAGCGTGATTCCATACGTGGTACGTTTTACTACAATACAATAGTCATGCAATACTTTCTACGAATGATCCGAGATTATTTTATATCCTACAACGTATTCAGATACCAAATGAGTGAGCATTTACCCCTCGTATTTTGACTGGAATCACTAGCCCAGCTTACTAAGGATTACGGGAATTGTCATATACATATATATATGTATATGTCTTTTTTTTTGCATATAACATAATACAATGTTATTATCCCCTTGTTCAAGTGAGGACGTGAATAATATGTTAAGTGTTATTCTTATAATGTGTATGATGCTTTTATTATCCATTAAAGCCATTCTTCTAGTGCATTGTTAAGTGCCGTAAGCGTACAGACGCAATCTTCAACTGATCGGCCTCGTATTTCTCGCCAAGCAATTCTGTACTAGCTACTGTAGCTACTACCCATTACCAATCACAATCGTCCGAGCTCGCATGGCTCTTTGTCAATCAGCCGAGCGTATTGGATCGCATGGAACAAGCAGCCAGCTCACACCCTAGGGTATAGCCAGATATCTACCCCTTCCTGGACACGGTAGGTTAAGCGCCCTGGCTTCACTCTATATACTTGACCGAGTGATTTAAAGGGCTCGATTTCCCCATCCATACTGAACTATGGTCTCTTGACAAAACATTTTGGCTAAGGAAGTTACATCCAATATTTCGTTTCACCTTTTTGAGTCAAAAAGCTAGTTGGCTCCCATTAATCTTCTGCGTTCAAGTCAATCAATGCCAATCAGGAAACTTTTATAACAATGTATCCGTCCAACACTATGTATTTCTGATGATGATATAGTGAACTGATTCGTCTCGATGATTTGCAAGATAGTTTGAAACGAGCGTGATTAAAATGGGGGAGGTTTTGGGGCAAAGACCCGTGCACTTGGTTGTTCCCATCCTAAGCCGGGAGCATGAGTAGTATGGTAAGTGGAAGGTTGGGGCGAAGGCTGGGGCGAAGTGATCATGCACGTTATTACGAGTTCTCCTGCTAGGTAGACTCCACGCATGGCAGCAATAGACGGAGCACACTGCTATGTGGCGGTAGTGCTACGAAAAGCTGTGTTAATGCGATCTGTAAGTCTAGCTAGTATCAAGTACGAGAGGCCTAAAAGACTCGCTGTAGGAATACCAAAAACAAGTGCATCTAACAAACCCATCTCCCACAGAGAGGAAATCCATTACGCAGACGCTGGCTAATCCGTTTAAAATATAACTTACTTGGTACTTGACTAGCTTGCAATTTCACACTATGGAGATTCAGGCTCCATTTGTTTCCCTCCTGTTGTCTTGGTTAGTGTGATTTGTATGTGACGGGAGATTTCACGAGCAAACAAACAAGCAATCCAGCGACCAACTTTTTTAAGGTAATCGAAAGATGATGCGTCTCAAACAGCATCATAGCAACGTAGCAGTAACAGTAGTTTTTTTATTTGAATGAAAAAACCATCTGAACAATCAATTCATCATGATTCATGAATCATATTTCAAAATCAAATTAAACCATAACAATAACCTAATTTGATTATTTTTTGCACATTCTGCAAAACAAATTGCATGTGTCATATAGCCAATCTTTTATTGTCACCTTAATTTGGGAGCAATACTCAAAGTTTTATTTTATTTTAAATGTATTACGGTAAATATTGTCGTGTAAGTAGAAAGAAGAGTAGTGTAAATAGAAGTAAGAGTAGTGTAAGAAGAACTAGTGGTGGTGGTGGTGGTGGTGGTGGTGGTGGTGGTGGTGGTGGTGGTGGTGGGAGACGTGGTATACTAGATACCTGAGACTGAGGGTATATACCGTCAAGGTTGTGGTATGGGACGGTTTGTCGGCCGGTTACCGTACGTGACATCGAAACTTCGCAGAAATGACACGTATGCAATACTAGGCATGGGATGCAAATATCGTTAGATTACGCGGGAGAGAAGCCGAGTTTTATTTTCACCCGCCATTAAATCAATCGAGAACAAGCAACCCTTGAAAGAGCGGCGGCGACTGATCGTATTCCTGTGAAAACGGTTTAATCATAGCGCATTCAGCCGGCTCAAAGCCAGTCGGTGTGTTACGAAGAAAATCTCGTGAATAAGATCGAGCATGCAGAACAATCTCATAATATTAATATTCAAAGCTAACTTTGTTAACGTTGAATTCGTGAGTAAGTATGCTTTTCTGATAGTGATATAACATATTATAATTATTCTACCCTGTATCCGTCGCTATTGCAATTTTAACCGCAATACCTCAATCCTTCCTCCCCAGGCCCGCCCGCCCGCGCTACCCATGAGTGTATAACCAGGCCAACAACCCAACCGCACAATGCAGATGCTACATTCACATTCACATTCACATATGTAGTATTGGTAGGCCGCCGCCGCCGCCACCGCCGCCGATATGACTCGTAACAGTAACACACTGCATGCAATTTACTTCTCAAACATCGTTCCGTATGCATATATTTTTTGTTATTCAAATTTAAAATATACATGTTTTGTATGACCAATGTTACTGAACCGACAACCAAGAATTCGCACTCACAGAAACCTATAGGTGCTCGCTCGCCGAAATTGTATTCGGGATTTTGAGTAATTTTTAATACACAATTTTACACGTTTTTTAATATTGAGCAAGCTTGTAAACATAAGATATGAATTTAAAATTGTAATAAATCATTTATGTGCTCTTGGCCTTTAATTCATTTAGTAGATTTTGTATGTTAGATTATAAAATAAAGTGCAGAAAATATTTCGTGCTTCATAGCAGAATGAAATGTAATTTCCATCTTTATTGACAACATTGACAGATGAAAAGCCAGCACACTGCGACAGTCTATTCACATTGTCAATGCGGTGTACATGTGAATATTCTGTGAAAATAACATGGTCCTCCAGAGAGTGAGCAGAGGAGACACTTTTATATCAGAGCGCGTTAGATGCAAAATCCCAACTCTGTCAAAAGGACGTAAAAGCAGCTGATTCTTTTTACGTCGGTACTCGAATTTAACGGAAAAAACTCACCTTAATATTACGGTATTCAAACTTAATTGGAATTTTCAATTTTCAGTTTCCCTAGCCTCGTGAATTTGACACCATTAGGAAACGCTGTGCTACACGCGTTGATGATCGAGCGCCTATACGAACTTATATTTTAGACTTACAAATTATTTTTTAAGTATTTACTGCTTTTTCGCATTTTGCCATACGAACTGTGTGACAGATTTAATTGTAAGTAATTGTTCCACGGTTCAAACTTCAGCTTACTTAATCTCCTTAACGCCACCTCGAGCAATAATACAGACGGTTCTGACCAGTTGTCGAAGGAAAACAATTTCCAATATATAACTTCCCCATGTCAATCTTTTAAGACTAAGGGACTGACTTTTTCATATTTTAGTTGTTTTTTTAATAATAACAAACTACCGGACCGATTTGACCGAAAAACACTATAGTTTTATTCTGGAGTAGTTTGCAGCGATGGCAAAAATTTTAAGTCGACCGGACTTTTTGTTTGGGCAGTAGAGCGTTGACAAACAGACACACAGAAAAACATACAAACAAACCAACAAACAAACAAAAACATAAAGTTCCACATGAGTTTTGTGTCGACGCTTCGCTCGCTCGCTCAATTAAAGCCTAAAGGTAATTCAATAATAGGTTAGGCAATTCATTTGTTCTCCATGGATTTCTTTACCAAAACCGCAACAAATTATCCTTACCGTCATGTTTATCACACACCGAACTAATTAAGACAGCGCACTGCACTTTTCACGCTTGAATTAAATTCCGGATGGATATTCAAACCAAAAATATGCATATCATTCCAAATACTACAAATTAACTCTTGCGTAGGTAATATCAGGGTTGCAGAGGAAATGGGGAGGATATGAAAGACCAATCCGATCGATAGTGAGAGCAATTGGTAGTCCAATCAACCGATATCAGACCGTACGAATATTTTACGCGAATATTAAAGTTATTTTTTCAGATAAAATCACAAAAGAAACAAAAAACTCAACTGTGCTCGACAGACACCGTATCACAAACTCCATTGCTTTTATTTCATACTTTAAGCTTTACGGTACTATTTGAATTTTTAAAGCCATGCGACAACGCCTAATTTTAAAGACAATGTGCCACCAACATTTTATATTTGATTCGCCAGTATGTGTAGCTATGGAATCTGGTCAATAGTATTTAATTTATTAAACTCGATACTTTGAAATTAGTGTATTAAATCTTTGTAGCAATAAAACATGCCGCCCAGCTCATCGTCGTTTGTTCAGAGGCATGCTGCATGCAAAGCAATTCACAAGAGAAATCTTAAAACAGAAATCAACATTTGATTAATCTGAACCCCTGTGTTCTCGACTTGCGTCTGTCATCTCGTCTTACATCTAAGATAAAATGTTAAGATAGAATCAACACGGTAGCCTCCCCTTCCGTTTCTTGGCTTACACTATGACAAGACAGAGACCATGAGGCAAATCAGAGTGCAATAGCTAAACCTGAGTCGTGCAATCATCTTTATTACAGCCGAGAAGACTATTCACTCTAAGTATAATCTTTAAAGATGAACATATTCCAGATCGCTAATCTTTCCTGATTTTGACGGGGCTAAAACGACTAACAATCGTGCTTCTTTCATTTATTATTTTCATTCACTTGACTTTCCCGGATGACCACCACAAGCTCACAATCTGATTTGCGTAATCAAACCTTATCATTTTGTACTAAATGATGACTGATGACCTAATAATGAGGATGATGATCGTGTTAATGTAGACAGTTAACGCCTGTGGGAATGATGAAGGACTGACGACAATTTTTACATGTGTTCTTGAACAAATTGGCAGATATTTCCTTCAAAATCGTTTCCTAGTCTTTGCTTTTGACACTCTGTGTCATATTATTCTCAAGCGCCGAGAAAATACACTAACAATAAGCTTACTTGTGCTTTGCCAGAAGAAGCTATAGCACCATCCCTGCTCATGTAAGACCCTAAGACACCAAACTTCTGCTCTTCAAGCCCCTGATAGCACAGAAGTAAGAGAAAATAAATGTCTGTTTTTTATGTTCTGCGTCCCATTCTTTTTGATAAAGAACAAAGCGTTCGCAGAGCAAGGAAGGAACGAGTAGGATTGTTAGTTAAAGCAACCAGCAAGTCAGTTGCGTTCTCTCTGAGCTGTGTCAGAGAGCCGAATGATATGTGGGATTGCGGCCACCCTCCACAATCCTTACATCACCTTCAAACAACTTCAATCTCTAATACCGTCTCACCATAGTCTCACCTTGTGCGATAGGGAACTTTATTTATATAGGATTAGAGTGCACGTGGATCTAGGAGAGATTCAGTGAATCAGATGGTAAAAACTAACTGGCCAAGTACCGGACGTTATGGTGGCGCTGTAATCCGATCAATATATTATTTACATTTGTTAGTATAAGAGTTTTCGAATAGTTGCCCTCACCACACGAGAACTTCTTGTGGAACTTCATCTTAAAACAGCTTTAATTACTAAGCTGTGTCAAGCGTAAAGGTCAACCAAAAAAAGTCAAATCCCCCCTTAACATGGTTAAAATATATATGTTGTTGATTAATTATTATCAGCTTTTACTTGCCAACTTCATCCGGGGCTTGTCCTGTACATAATTAAGTATTAAGATCCGCAAACGCGATCGCGTACTCCTAAATGTCATCCATCCCTTATATACTACAGTGTAATGTAAGGGAGTAAAGTAAGGGACCCACCCTTTATATAATAATATAAGGGTGTAAGGCGCAGCGAGAGTCGAGTATTTCGCTCGCCACGCTTATTCGCATTTCGCCAAATAATTGGAATCGAAAGTTAATGCTGCCTTTTCCCAACGGTTCAATCCCTTGACTCAACCCTCAGTTCCAGCCCATCTCGCCCTCATCAAAACGAGCTTGAGCCCGAGCCCGAGCCCGAGCCCGAATCCGAATCCGAATCCGAGCCCAAACCCAATCCTTCCTTGACTGTGAACAATACTTAGCATGGGGCACATGCAGACTGTTACAAATATTATACAGACCCTGGAACATGGTATAAGGTTTCTGTTCCAATTAATTTTACATACCAACTAGATAGTAGATACCAACATGGAAGTTACATCTTAATTATAATATTTGGATGGAATTTCATCCACTATGTATAGGCTTCAGATCTAATAGAAAATATGTGTTTCATGCCATATTGATTACCGTGGTTCTGATTGATAGGTATTTTCTGAGTTTACAATTTAGTGGTGGTGTACAAAGAACGAGGAAGGGTTTGAATGTAAAAATATCGTTTCTCGCGCTATTCTTTCGTCTAGTTGTCATTGAAGACCGATGTAAATGCAGAACTTTATATCAATGAATAAAAGAATTGCAATTGCACCATTCAGGGTCTATAAATAAATACGGTGGGCGACAAATGAGTGTAGAAGCAATTCCTCAAAATGTTTATTTACTTCCGAAAATTTTGAGAAGGTTGAAAATTTATTCGGAAATGGAACATGTCATTATTAAAATTGGCTCGTGAATTAATTGATGATATTCATTGATAGTCCCACGCAAATAAAACGTAGTCAATTGGCACAATTTTAAATTTTCATATGAACTGTATTGCATCAATTCTTAGTACTGTTTCTTCCTGTTCTGTTCAGCAAAGTAGCATTATTTTAATTTTGAATAACCTAAAACAGACTGTTTGGCAAGCTTCGGCTTTTTAAGCCATAAAGTAGGACTTGTTGATAAGAATATTGTTCTTCTTTGGTTAAAAAAAGTAAAATGTTTTTGGGCGATGATAATTTGAAACAAATAGCACTGGTTCAATAGCAGCACATTCTATAAAAATTCTCGTAAATAACGGCAGAAATAAAAGCTTCGAACCTTATTTGTACATCAATATCTCTTATCGTCAGGAACGGAAAATGGAAGCACGTAACTTAAAAGACTATAATATATCGTATATAGTCTCATCTATTAAAAATTTCTGATAAAACCGACATCCTTACAATAACAGTGCCCAGAATTGGGAGTAATATCAAATTAAAAGCTACGTTTGAATGTACTTGCCTACGACGAAAAGGAAATATCATACGCATAAAATTTTCCTCTCATCCGAAACATACGTCATGTATATTTATATACATGCTTCACCCATTCTTAGCCGTTAAGTTGTTGACATACAAGCTTGTTCGTTTTTAATGAACTCAGCAAAACCAGAGCAGTTTTAATTTTTAATCTGCACCCTTATTCCACTGGGATTCTGAATTACTTCGTAATTATGTGCTTTCAAGTTTCATTATTATTTGATCAAATCACAGGAACTTTGATCAAGTCGCGATTTAGTCATATCACAATCTAACGCTGGAGTGGTAAGAGAAGAAAGTATTTCAGCTATGCAGAACAGCTTACGTTTGTCTCGTTTCCCGGATTGAACAACTTAAACGATAAATCTTGAGAATTCGGTGGAGTTTCTAAGTAAAGATAAAAATAAGTCTACCCCCTCCGTAACTCACTCCAAATCCAAAAAACGTAGGGGTTAGTCTCAAAATACCGAAAATAAAAATATAAAAAATCCGCTTAAGTGCGCTCAATCCCACCCCTAGACAACATCAATCTATGTTCGTGCGATCAATCAATTAATTGGAGGTGTTCAATAAATGTATCTGAGTTCAATGCTGGAATTGACTCTAAACAGCTTCTTATACTACAACATAAAACTTCTTTAGAGAATTCTGTTCTGCCTTTGGTACATTTTCTTTCGTCTTGTAAAAATCATGCATAATGTAACATATGGACGTGGTGGTGGTGGTGGTGGTGGTGGT
>QKMV01004099.1:0-10561 GCA_003287335.1 Lednia tumana
AATTCAATGGTGGTAATGGGGGAGTATATATTCCATGATCAAACCTTTGCAGTGCATATCTGCAGGTAATTTTAAACCCAGCTTATAGGCAAAATGCTAAGCAATGCATTCAGTGCATTAAAGTATTGCGATGGTTTCATCATAGAAGAATAATTCTTCTATGGTTTTATCTATGTAAAGGGTGGACAGAAAGCTTCAGCTACATGACATGACTTCCAAAACATACGTATGCAGCTACCATTTTCAAGATGCCAGTGGACCAACCAACAGAACTGTACCCTGACCCATTCCCAGCTGATATCTCGAAAGATGCAATTGAAAGTACCAGTCAATGTGATTTTTATATTCAAGTGACGGTCATGGCATTGACACTGCCAATTTAGGGCCAGTTTTACAGTGACCCGTTAAATCTTAACGGTCCGTTAGAAAAATAATCAAGACATCTGATTGGCTGTTGCCATGGTAATAACAAGTTAGCGGACCGTCATATTCTTAACGAGCCACTGAAAAACCGGTTCTTAATCGCCCACAGATCTGAGCTCGGTCCGTGTTCCGCAAGCGACGAGCTCGCAGAGAAGAAATTCTGATGTCTCAAAATCAAATGTCAAGAAAAAGAAGAGTGGGAACTTAACAATAACGTCGTCTAGTTTGATCGGACTAACAGCTGAGAATTTCTCACGCACAGATATGGTTCCAGCCTCCCCAAGCGTATCATCAGTGCAGAATTCGCCCAAAGTCATTTTTGAAGCAGCGAGTGCGCAGCATGATCATAGCTACATTCCCACATCTATTAAAAATTTTAATCAACCACCACGTTTGAATTTCGAAAATTTGGCAAGAGCTCTTTTAGAAAACAATTTAACTGTAAATTTTAATCCAGAGGAGATTTATGTCACTCCAGTTTTATAAAAAAACATCATAGTGTACAAGAGAGAAGTACAAGATTGTGTCCTGTGTGGTCTCAAATATATAGCAGATAAATTCGAGAATGTGGCTGATTTCATTTCAGAGTTAAAAAACTGAGCAAAGTGTGGCATGTGTGTGAATCATAACTCATTCTGGATCGTTATTGACATTCCTTTGATCATAGACGGTGATGCGAGGTGTTCGTGGAGTGGATTATCCATCTCTGAAGCAAAGTCAATTAATCCGCGAAACATCCCCGGCTGTATGATTGTTTGTTTCCTCGCAACGCCAGCTCGAATGCGCCACAGAACTTGACACAGTTTACAATCTGATTTTAAACTTTTCTAATATTTTGTAAGACAGCCATCTCTATGCAAATGTGCATGTGCCCAGTAGAAGTGGTATAGGTTTAGAGTTTTGCGCCAAGATGGTTGAGGTCCGTCATCCCCGTTTTCGTCCAGGTCGCTTATTTACTTTGACGTCCAAAGAGCAAGCATTGGAGAAAAAAACAACGCGTTTTTTCGTAGGGTATTCACTTATCCAATCGTGATCTTTATACATATCTTTTTCAGCTGATGGATAATTTCATTACTCTTTCCCCTTCGTGCTGCAGATTTGGGATAGCTTTAGTGCAGGTGTTGGGGGACCATTATCTATTTACTTCCAGCTTTTCGTGAAGAGACGACGAGCTGAAAGGTCAGATAATTACCTTGGCAACTGAATTCATGATATGATATTTATAGCAATGTTCTCAAGGATTACAAATTTAAAGCCAATTACACGGCTTGTATTAATTTGAAAAATATTAAAATCACTTCAATAATACCTGCCTACTCGAAGACTCGAACCCCGGACCTTTCTTACACGGCAACTGTTCTACCACTGCTCTACCACTGCTACAGTACCCTGCTAAGCTTAATGGTAGAGCAGTGGCCATATGTAAGCAAAAGGTCCGGGTTTCGAGTCCTCGAGTAGGCAGGTATTTTTGAAGTGATTTTAATATACTTCATATGTAGCGATGTTATTCGTCAATCGTAATACCCGCACTCACACACACTGCACATTTGCACATTACGTTCTGTCACTGTTGTCGTGTCGTTTTTAGTCCAATTCTTAATGGCATGACTGTTTGCAATATTCGCAGACCTTTCAGTGTTAATTTGTTACAAAAAAGCTAACTCGTCCTCCATTGGGTTCAGGGGCATTTCTAGCTCAGATGTATGGAAAGAGGGGGGTAGCAAAGACAACTGTGCTAAAAGGCGACAAAAAAGGAGAGGGTAGTTGAACATTTCACTCAAGGCCATTTTTGAAGCACTGAAAGTGCCGGTAGGAGAATATAGCGAGTTCTGATTCAATGTACACACTGTCGCATTGCATTGCTTGATTTTTGTGGTGTTTAACGACGCACTGTATTGACCACTGACCCTGGGGCACTGGTCTATTGGCGTCGGTGAATGGTAGGGTGATAATGAGGGTGATGATGAACCTAACAGGGAAGAGGGGAAACCCGGTACCGGCACGTAGCCTACTCCTGTCGAAAAGCACCAAGGGGACCACCGCTTAACGTCCCTTCCGAAGGACGGTAAACTCAACAGGATGGGATTCCTCCACTAATCCGCACTGTCGAGAAGTGGATTGTAAGGGGAGTGAAGCTGCTGTACTAACTTTAAACCCTCTAACCTCTCTCCCGAACAGAAATGGACCTTGATATGAATGGTCACCCATCTAACCTTTGGTCTACAGCAATGTTGCTTAACTTCGGTGATCTCACGAGAACCGGTGTTTGCATTGCTTTGTCGGCGCTGCCTTAGTCTTACAAAGGGTAGCGGGTCGCTTTGAGCTTAGCTACGTAGTCAAGTTGCGTAGGCACTTCTCACTATTATGGGTATTTACTATTTGAAATATATGTGTATTGTTTACGAAGCAGGAATAATACCATAAAAAAAGAGTGGCTCCTTTTTCTATGATAATACATTCTATGATATGACGAACAGAACAGTTCTCGCAGATTGCCGTCCCCAAATAAATTTCCACCTAAAACATAATAACAAATATTTCTTGTATTTAAAACTAATAGACCTAACTGAGCGTCGCGTACACTATTACAAGAAGAGGTGGGTACGCGGGGCCCAAATTAACCACTGCTGCAGTCTAGAGAGCTGCTGGGTCGCAAACGGCTAGCGCCCCCCGAACAAATTCTCAGTCTCAGTGCTAATTCGTGCCGAAGGAAATAGAATCATCAAAACCCATAAAACATGAAAGTATGTTCCCTCTGTATAATATAAACTAGTTGACGGCTCATGCATTGATGCAAGTGCGTAGAGATATCAGCAGGCCGGCGTACAGCCAAAACTTCACACCTCCATTTCCACGGCTTTGAGATAATGGGTGTTAATAAATGCTACATGAAGATATTCAGTTCTTCCAAGGTTCTTCCGGGCTTGCTTGCTAGCAGCAGCATGCGAGGAAGTCAGAAATCTAGGATATAAACCGTTCAAAAACTGAACATCTGTCAATTATGTAATTTGGCTGCCAACTGATGGTTCATTCAGCAGTGGTACTCAAACTGCGGCCCGCACTCTGATTTTTGCGGCCCACCACCACTTTGATACGAATTTGTTAAACATACCCTCTAAAAGTTATTTCTGTGTTCGTATGTGTGTGCACACTTTTTCCATATTAAAAAAAATGTCTGTGCATCACTTGCACTAGCTCGTCAACCGTTAAAATTTAACTATTCTTCTAACTAAAACGAAATACTACGTCTTCAGGTTTTGCATTTCTCATCTTGTCCTTCTACGTTACATTTAAACAAGAATTTACTTGCTTCGAATAAACCCTGCCTCTTTTCTCATCCGGCCATTCTTTCATGGAATTCTCATTTTGCAACCGGACCTTCTTTGACGTAACCGTTTCCAATTTTACAAGAATTAGCTTGTTTCGAAGCATGCAGGCAGTACAACATTATGTGGAACCGACCGAAGTACCTTATAATCTGCCAACCTTTAATCTGAAGGATTTTACATTTCACCGTAACGCGTGGTTACAAAAACGTTCGTAAGTTGTCCATACTTTTGAAATAGCCTGGTGATTAACGCGTGATGTGATTGGATTGAGTGTTCGTTTAGAATAACAGACACCCTACTGTGGCAATATACCTCGATAGAGATTTAGTAAGTGATGGCCCCGAGTTCGAAGAAATGGCCCTGCTTCGGAGAGCTGGTAAACAAAAAATATCGTGTTTGGGAAGAATTGGGGCAAGGCGCATTCGGTGCAGTGTATAGAGCCACTGACGTGTACGACAAATGTACACCAGTTGCAATAAAATTTCAATTGAATAAAGGAGAACAGGCAAATTGTGCTATGAAGTCAGAATTTGACAAAATGGAACTGTTGGAGTGCAAAGATGGGGTACCAAAAGCATACACTTATGGTATTCATAAAAACTGGAACTTTTTGGTCATGGACGAGTTGGGTCCTAGTCTCTTGTGTATTCTTAGCCAAATTCGAAGTGGAAGAGTTGATGAGCAATCGATAGCCGTTATTGGCGACAAGCTTGTGACAGTGCTGGAAAAAGTACATGAGGTAGGCTTCATCCACCGGGATATCAAGCTAGAAAATATTGTTGTGTCCCTGGAAGACAACACAGCAAGAAGAAACGAAATTTTCTTAATTGACTTTGGGCTGAGTACGGTGTTTAACCCTAAGACGTCGGAAGACGAAAGGGCCGCTGCTATCGTGGGAACTCCACGGTTCATGTCAATCCGTGCACAAAAAGGTACGGAACTATATTGAACAGGGATCCCTTTGAGTAGGGCAGTTTATAGCTGGTATTGTAAAGACAATTTCCAAGTGGACTAATGGGGTCTAGATCAATGCAAAATATGCAGACATCTTGAACACATCTCTTACACAGCCGAAGGCTAGCATGGTACCTACTACCTAGTATTCAAAAAATCCGATTACAAACTGTACCATCGTATCTTTGTCTTAAACTATTCCTATGGTAAAGTTCTGTTCAATTCTCATAGGGAAAACTTCTCATGTCCATATTGGATTTTCTATACTTTATCGCCGAAGGAGATATTTTTATGAATCACACTTATACATTTGCTTTTCATGTGAGCAATTTCATGGAAAATTGTTGTCATTTTGAAAATTCAGAATTTTTCATAGTTAAAAAAACACTCTCTGACCTCCAATGAAGGTATATGGCTACCTGATATCTAATCGCACAAATAGAACGTTCGGCTTGATATCGCAACCCTGGCAAAACCAATCTCAACCACTAAATAGCTTCACTTGTCAACAGACGAAAGCAAGACGTTGTTGAGCCACCAAATGAATGCCGATTTGATAAATAACAAGACTCGCTTAAAATACTTCAGAGAATGAAAAAGGAAAAAAGTTCTCTTAATTCAGTTTTAGGCAGAACAGAAGAAAGACATAACAATGTAGAGGAGACTTCCATATAAATATTTTGATTTGACATTGGTATCAACATCTTGCTTTGAGACTTGCCCAGAAGAAGCTTTCAGTAAAGATAGCAAAACGTTGACAGCTTGTTTGTTAGAAGTTTTCAGCAGTTTAACCCAGTTAATTAACAGTTTTTTTGAAAACCTTGCTTTGTAGTTTGTACATTTTTTACCAGTTTGGCCACCTAGATGGCAGCATTCTAAATTTTACTCGAGGTAGATGGCAGTGATCTGCTTGCAAACTATATTAGGTATCATATTTCCAAGATAGGTATGCTTAGTATTCTACGACATATTTTTCGTGCAAAGTTAGCTCAAATTAGTTCACTGGAAGTTGGTCAAATATTACCAAAGGGCCGGTGTTACAATTTTCAAACTTCTTTCAAACTATTTTATCTGCCCGAACAACTTGGACCAAAGAAGGTGGTCGAATGTCACCATGGTGACCACAGGCTGTTAAGAGATTAAAATAGTTTTGAAGACGTTTGCACATTGTATTACCGGCCCTCAGTCAAAAATGTAATAAAGTGCCTTTGTATGCCAGTTTCATCATACAAACTTGGGATTGGTGTGTAATTATGCTTTTTTGTAACAGCAGCGTGGGTTGAATTTACAAAAAATTGCAAACATATTTTAATTTTTTACAGTAAAAGTCCCCAAAAAGCAACAGTTAGATTAAAAACTAGACAGTTGGGGACATCAAACTGTGTAGTAAAGTTTGTGCAAAATTAAAAACTAATTAATTGCTCTCTCTATTCCTCTACTTAGGTTTTAAACAGACACCAAGCGATGACCTGATATCATTGGGATATGTACTACTGGAAATGTACATGGGCACCCTTCCCTGGTCCCAAAAGTGTCCCGTTCTACCGAAAGAGCGAGCAAGTATGCTCCGTATGAAGAGGATGATCACGAAGAGGTACGGATGCGAGAGGTGGAGTGTGTAGCGATTCATAGTCATAGCTACGCACATAGGTTCCAAAGCTGCATAGAGCTTGACTAGCAAGGTCGAGAATGGGGCAGATAGATGGCATGGAGGCCGCCATGCTCTATCTAGTCGAGGAACTATCCTAGTAATAGAATGATGCAATCTTTTGGAGCCGCTATGCAATAAATTTAAATTTAAACACTTCACAATTTTGCTCCGTAATTTTATCTACACAGCTTTTCGGACACGTTGGCACGTCCATCTTCAGGCAGTTGTAAGTTGGTTGTGAGGACAATAGAGTTTCTGCATCAAATGCCAAAATTTCATTCGATCTACTTTTATTGGAAACTAGCAGGCATACCCGGCATTGCCTGCAAACTTTCGTTATGGCTGGGAGCGGAACAGCAAATACATGATCACTATCTTCTTCCAAAAACTCAATTTTGACTTTTGCCTTATCAGTGGAAACATAACCTTCTCTCGAACAAAAATGGCTTCTTGCAGCATGGTTAACGCCGTAACCGCTGAAACGCTACTACACAGTGTTAGTAGGGAAAAAACGGTAATTTATCGTTTGGTATGTTTTAACAAAGTTGATATTACATTTTGAGGCTATCTGTATTGTCAAAGTCTTTCAATTCAATTTTTTTTTTTTTTTTAAATCGTAATTCCTTGTTTCTCTCCTACTAGCTGAATGTGCATTTGTAGCAACCCAATCTTAAAAAAATTGTACAACTTGCAAAATAGTTTTGCATGCACATTACTCTGATCCAACAACAAGTCCATGTATAGCGTTAGGACGAAGCCCTAGTTGTCAGGGTGTTTGACCAGCCATCGAGAGGTCCTGGGCTAGTATTTCGAATGGGATGCATCCATTTGTGATGTGGTTATTATTCCACGGTAATATTATCGGCCGGTAATATCGTCTCCTGTCTGTAAGGTTAAAAATGATGGTAACATAATTTTTGGAAATAAATGAGGGCGCTGGATAGTTACGGTTGTAGGTGGAAAAACACCACTTTTAAGTATCTTTTAATTATCACACCTAACCCTAAGCAGCCGAGTAACCAAACTCAGTTAACTCCTAAAGAATGTCTCTTTCAAACAGTTAGAATTTTTATTTCTATTTATTTTTGATAAACCCATATTAGAAGTGTGGAATTTTCATTTTTATCAATTCCAAAATGGGGCTATACGACACTATCAATCCATCTATACTTTCCAAAAAAAAATTACCCTTACTGGTAATATTCCCAATTCTACCCACTTTGCTTCCTACCATCTGACACTTCCTAGGAGTCCTGATCTAGATCCTGAATCTAGAAACATCACATTGACGCACTTGTTTCCCATCCCTGCCAACAGGAAGCGTATTCAGCCTCAGCTGGCTGAGTTCCTGAGCACGTGCGAAGCCACCCCGTCCAATGGTACTCCGCCCTACGCCAAGCTGCGCCGGACCCTGGAAACAATGCGCACTTCTCGCAGCAACAAGTGGTCGGACAATTACCAGTGTGCGGTTGAAGCAGCAAGGAGAAATGTGCCAGTCCGAAGGACTGAAAGTGCCGGCTCTAGAAGCAAGTTTACATTTATAGATTATAATTTGTTTTCAATGCAGCTAGGCCTGTGGAGTTTCTACCTTATGGGTTTTTTTATTTATCAAGCAATGTCTGCTTTTTTTTATTAGAGTAATTTTAAATAAAACTACCTGGCTGGCTGTTAATTTAAGAAATTATATTTGCTTGATATGTAACTTACATTTCTCATGATTTTTTTTTTTTTTTTTTTTTTTTAAGTGGTGTTAAACGACGCACTGCATTGCCAACTGGCCCTGTGGCACTGGTCTATTGGCGTCGGTGAATGATAGGGTGATAATGAGGGTGATGATGAACCTAACAGGGAAGAGGGGAAACCCAGTGCCAGCACGTAGCCTACTCCTGTCGAAAAGCTCCAAGGGGACCACCGCTTAACGTCCCTTTCGAAGGACAGTACGACTCGAACAGCATAGGATTCCTCTACTAATCCGTACTGTCGAGAGGTGGATTGCAAGGGGAGTGAAGCTGTCGCACTAACTTTAAATCCTCCAGCCTCTCTCCCGAACAGAAATGGACCTTGGTATGAATGGTCACTCATCCAACCTTTGGACCGCAATGTTGCTTAACTTCGGTGATCTCACGAGAACCGGTGTATCCAACATGCCAAACCGTTCGGTTATAGATTTATTTGTTCTGTGCAAAATAACTTCGCATCTTCAACCATTGTGACCCGGAGTGCAGGAGTCATGGCCAGCGTTGTTTGAGCCTATATCGATTCATTTCTTAAATCTTGCAATAATTATGAATGTCTAATCTTTAATTAAGATGCTTCCTAAACCCTAGTAATAGGTATTCAAAGCACTGCAGCTTTAGATCAGTGTTTTGCACTCTTTTACCCCAAACACCAAAAATTAAACCCAAAATCTTCTGCCGGCCAACATTTTTGAAGTAGGTAGCTTTATTCAGGTCAAATTTTGAACTCTGCCAAGCGAAAGCAGGTCCCAGAGCCAGCCCTGGCGTGTGTTTGATAGCTGCCTTTTTTGAACAAGGCAGCAATTACGCTTGAAATTTTACTGCCTGTCAGCTAAAAACGATGTGATACAAGACAAGGAATGGTCAAACTTTTTTAAAGGTCTGTTGACGCGTTTGACGTACATAGCGATTAATAATAAATCCAAGTCCTAACCAAGATATAATGCAAAAACACCATGTATCGTTGTGTATAGTCTTTATTTTTCTCTTTAAATCAACCGCTATTATCGGTTTATATTTTAAATAATAATAGTTTATTGACCTACTTGACTAAACTGTACTTAAAGCGTGAAAACAAACAAACAGAGCGAAATTGCAAAGCAAACAAGTCAGCCTGTATTTGTTGAGGGCTGAAACTGGAGCTGGTTCTATCATCACGTGGGCTGCTGTGGTGGCGCTGGCGCTGGCGGTGGCTGCCTCTGGCGGCGTGTGCATTTCGGGCAAGGTTTGGACGCGTCCAGGCACCCGGCGTGGAAGACGGCACAACACACAGCGCACTGCAACCACGCGGGACAAACATTTAACACTTCAACGAGTTCTTTTCCTACGGATCTATGCCAGAGGTAGGGTGGGGAATAATATTGCGCTGGGTCCGAGTTTGGATCGGTGATCATTCTTCCCACGAGCTAGGTCTGATTGATTGATTATGTGGTGTTTAACGACACACTGTATTGACAACTGGCCCTGTGGCACTGGTCTATTGGCGTCGGTGAATGATAGAGTGATAATGAGGGTGATGATGAACGTAACAGGGAAGAAGGGAAGCCCGGTGCCGGCACGTAGCCTACTCCTGTCGAAAAGCACCAAGGGGACCACCGCTTAACAAGAGGTTAGAAGGTTTGAAGCTAGTACTGTAGATTGACTCCCCTTGATATTAACCTTAGATTAGTGAAAGAGTTCTGCTATTTGAGTTTCAGAAAGGACTTTAAGCGGTGGTCCGCTTAGTGCTTTTTGGCGAGAGTATGCTGCTTTACGGCAAAGGGTTTCCCCTCTTCCCTGTTAGGTTCATCAGCCTGATTATTAACCCATCATTCACCAATGCAAATAGACCAATGCCACAGGGTCAGTTGTCAGAGCAGTGCGTCGTTAAATACCAATAAAAAACAACATCTTTTACAATGTCAGTCATGCCAAGGACTTGAATTCTGGACCTCCAGATTTGAACTCCGGTGCCCTGCCTACTGAGCATCTGTGCCAACGGCAATCTCGAGATGATTTTAGCCCTATGGCCCATGGGTGACATAGACCCGCGAAGAGAATTGAACTAAGAAGTGTTGATTGCTTCGCTAATGCTGCTCAATGTGCTGGGACTGTGCTTTTTCCCTAATCCTAAAGTAGACGCTCAGTCACTTAAAGGTTTGTTGACGGAGCTCCGTAGAAAGAAGATAATGAATTCTTTGTGGGGATGAGTGGTGGAGGTTCAGGGATGGGTCCTCTTTCTGTCTGACGTTGAAATGATAGTTGTATTCAGTATTCTTCATTCAAAACTCTGATAGTCACTTTGGAAAACTTGGGAAAGCCCACAAATTAAACAGTTTTGTACACTAGATGTAGACTGTATCACTTATGTACACTCTCAGAATCATAAACTGGCTGATAAAAAGATCCCAGATCATTAAATTTTTGAGACTCATATCTCCTGACTAATTTCAGCACTATAGTTTTTAAAAAAACTGTTAATAACTGGG
>QKMV01004100.1:0-10561 GCA_003287335.1 Lednia tumana
GAACGTACTCATTATATATATATATAACGAATGGCAATGCATAGACGCTACCCAAGCTGCCTCATCATGCAGGTTTTTGGACCCAAGCTTCACCAATCTGAAATCGTCAATAGACCTAAAAGAATACTAGACATACCCACTAAGTAAAGCCACTTGGGTTGTGATTGCTCTGTACAGTCTGTGTCAAATGACAAAGCCAACTTGAGGCAAAGTTGAGTATTTGACACATTTTGGCGTTGGCATCTAGCCCAGGCAGGATAGGACAATCAAAACCCTAGTGGCTTTACGCAGTGGGTATATCTATAGCATTCTTTTCTTAACTGGAATAAGTCAATTCCGCTCACCATCTGCTTGTGGTTGACGTAGTTCTGCACGTAGAGCAGGTCGACCCACCAGTTCTGCTCGCAAGCATGCACGCCATCTTGCGCCCAACTCCATACCGGGCCTGTGCCGGCGTGGTCGAGCAGCGACGCCTGCAGCAAAATCAGCATCGCCAGCGCCGGTGTCAGTCTGCGGAGAAACGGGCACTCACCTGGTTAAGATGGGGCGACTGGTTTAGGTGGACCCCCCCCCCCACATGCTAGGTCTAAATTGATTGCATTTGTGGTGTTGAATGACGCACTCGACTCTTCGCCTTGTGGCATTGGTCATACGGCGTCGGTGAATCGTAGCGTTATATTGAGGGTGATGTTAGACCCAATAGAGAAGAGAGGCAACCCGGTGCCGATACGTAGCCAAGTTACTCCTGTCGGAAAGCATCAATTGGGGACCAGTTGAAAGTCGGTACAACTCGAACAGTATGGGATTCATCCACTAATCAGTGTTGTCGAGAGGTTGATGGAACGGTGAGTGAAGCTGTTCAATTAGCTTCAAACCCTCCAGCCTCTCCCGAATTGAGCTGGGTCTTGTGATGAATGGTCACCCATCCAATCTCTAACCTAGTGCAATGCTGCTTAGCTTTGGTAATCTTTCGAGAATATTTTCGAGAATCGGTGTAAGCAACTTGCCAACCCGTTTCTCCCACCCGAATTTAAGCTACTTTTCATTACTAGTAGGACGTAATACCACTACTTGATCTGTAAGTATGGCATTCATAAAACTTGGTTGTCGAAGAGAATGCAACAAGCTCTTTCAGACAATTGTTTGAGTTTTTTTATCTTGATAACTTTTGTAGTTAAAATTCAATTACAACAGCTATACCGAATCAAAAACCACCGTGCATCGTGATGAATTTCTTTTCTTTTATTAGCTCTATATAATGAAACGAACTCAAAAGGTTCTATTTTTTGATCCATTGAACGCGTGAGACATGAGTCTAAAGATCATACAATTCAAATGAAATTTACCTGACGTATCTCATCAGGATGTAGAGCGGCCAGTTGAAGGACGTCCCTCTATCCATCTCCTTGAACAAGACATAGCACACGAGCATGGCGCTGATGAAGTAGAACGAGTCCACAGCCAGGCCGCCGTTGAAGATGTACATCCGGGCTGGGTCGGAGATGAACTGGCGACAGAAAACCGACGGATATTGTCGTGGAAAGACACCAAAGAATGGGATTCAGTATACATTTTTAGACTTGAAAGTCTTTTCCTAAGAGCTTTTTACCCTCAAAGAAGATGTCGTTTGGTTTACGAAACGTCGGGAAAGTTTTAGCAACTTCAATTTTCATTCGAAAATGCCAGAGCGTTGACTACCGACGCGTCGAGAACCCCGGGTTCTTTATAGGACCGTAAATCTATCAAAATACAGGGCCAACCCGCGAATCATCTTGAATCTTCTCAGTTCTTAGTGTGGCTCTGATAACCACCGACAAACCATTCATTTCCCAGTTTGTGAATCAGTTGTTTTCAAGAAATCCAGTTTCCTACACAAACTGTTGGACTTACCTTAGATTGACGTCCAATTACATGCGTAATCTTATATTATACATTTATTGTTCTATTACATTTGAATTGTATGCTAGAAGCTTTTTCAGGAAGCAAAGAACGTTTCGGCAAGAGGAAAAGGACGGGAGTTGCGTCTATGGCCATTGCTATGAGGATGAAGAGCTCTGCGCTCTCATATTTTTTTTTGTCGTGAATATTCAAGGGGGAATATACAATCTAATCAGCTACCTATTGAGATAAGGGGTGCTAAGGATTTGAAGTATGAGAAATTTACTAAGAGAGGCACTGATTGGAAGGCCTCTGTATGAACGGAAGAGTTTTTTGTGATGTTTTAAGTTTGGCGCTAAATATACCTATATATGCGGAGTTACCGGATATTTTAAGTAAGGGAATTTTTTAAAACTGTTTCCATTACCAGCAATATTGTTAAAGTATTTTATAGCGGACGAGTCTAATTTCCATGAAGGCCTTTTGTGTACTTTAATTTGTGGATGCGATGGACGCGATGGACGCGATTCGTGAATAAAACGTTCAATCAAAATTTGAATTGGATTGGCAACTGGCTGTTCGGTTGCGTGGATTAACTCTGTAAACTGTCCGTGGTCTGCACGCACACTGCACCTTGCCAACAACATACCGTGATGCCGAAGTCGATGAACGGGCTCGGGTAGGCAACGGGTCCCAGCCACCGATGACAGTAGACCACCCACGCTATGCTGATGACCCGAATGCCGTTCACGGCAGTCAACAGGTCACTTCCGGTCACCGATGTGTCCAGCAGACGATCGCCATTGCGGTAGACGGAGAAAGCAAGAAGCACCTCGCGACGGGAGTCTGAAGAAAACGCGCCTTTGGTAAAGCATTTGTGAGCATGCATTTGTGAGGCAGAAAAAGTACCAGATTGCAGACCTATAAATCGGTGGGGCGAAGCCTCTCTCTATTATCTCTATAGTTCACGCATTTCCGTTTTTTTAAAGCTTTTTTGTTACTGCCTGTAGTACTATTTTATTTCCTTTCGTTGTTGACGCATGGCTCAAGAGCGGAGATAAGATCTCGGAAAAAAATCTCCTGTGGCCGGACCAAATTTTCATTCAACCTTTCATCTGCATGAGAAAAAAGTTTCTGTTTTAAATTTAAAAGTGATTATTGTTTACTAGTTTTTCCCCAAATTGGAGCCCGACATTAGAATCTTTCAACGTACAGCATAGCTGCTTTTCAAAGTAGGTAGGTAACTTGCTACTATCACACCAAAGTTTATGCTTCAAAAATTATAAGCAGATAACTTTTAAAATATAAGATTTTTCGTTTTCAGGGAAAACTTCCCATCACTGGGGAATGTAATGACTGCACATTTTCAGTGCCCTAACAAAGGCCGTTTTTGGCTTGAGCAGATGCCCGCAAGCTCGGAATAAACGCAATTTATCTAGGTAGGTATGTAAGAAAAATATTCGTTACCTGAAGCCGTCACCAAAACATCGTATGTGGTGCTCGACACAATTAAAATGCCGAAGACGATGAGCACAGATCTGTAAAAATAAGAAACTCCCTTTAGATACACATGTTTTTAGCAACAGATTATTTAAAAAAGACTGTTACCCAGACTGGGAAATGGGCAAAAACTAAAGCTAAATTTAGACAAAAGACTTGCGAGTTTAATTAATTATTGAAGTTTTATTTTGTTTCTTGAAATCACAATATACATATATCATAATATATGATATATATATATCACAATATCCACAATATCCATTTTATATGGTGCACTAACATTATTGTGAAGAGCAATTTTTCTCGCCGCTCACAATTGTATTTTGAAAGGAAACACAATTTTCCCTTCCCAGTGCTCAGCTCATTTTCCCTATGACTCCCAAAGCGCTCATCAAAAGGTACAGCAGTTGAGGATATGTTGGGATCAGTGACAATTGTGACGACATTAGGATATTTCTATTTTCCAAGGGGGATAAGAAGGTTCCAAAAGTTTATAAGGCCAACCTCCGATTTGGTGTTGTCATGGAGAAGCACGGAAGGGGTCGAAAATTTGACTGTTTCCAAAATTCTAACACAAGCTTTGCCACTAAGGGCCAGTTTTTCAATAGCCGGTTAAGAAACTAACAAGCCGTTAACTTGTTATTACCATAGCAACATCCAATCAGAAGCGTTGATTTTGAATTAACGGTCGGTTAAATATCTAACCAGGTATTGAAAAACCGGCCCTAAGTCGATCATTTCGCTCGTTTATACATGGATTCAATGTATCATTGGCTAATTTTGGAGTTTGGGAATATTCTGTTGTGGCTGTATGAGAAGAGGCTTAACGAGGGTGATTTGAGTTTCAGTTTCGAAGCTGTAACTTTCAAATCACGCGTAGTCTTCGCAATCCCTGCTCGTTTTGACCGAATTTAACAAAAATTTGCAATTGTTGAATGATAAAATTGTTTTGTCTATCATTTTCTACCGCCGGGGTGACTTACCGGTCTTCCTGGCCTCCCCCTAGCGTCGTCCCTGGTTGCGTTATCTCAACCAACAGCAATGGGAACCACAGTTTGTGGTAGAGTCTTGTTACCACAACGTAAAGATTGTACTATATATTGACCCTTCGGGTTCCAAAACGTTTCCAAGGTCTAAGTGGCCACATTTGAAGCTTTCTATGGCAAAATTGCACTGCTGGAAACATGCTAAACATATTTGGTTCCGAATCTGTTTTTTTCATTTCCACGCTCATCAATAACGTGTGAAATACAAGTTTTTGAATAATTTGTCACAAATATTACGAGAAAGATCGTTCCACAACGCAGCTTGTATCACCAGCCTTAACTGGATCAACAATTCATTTTTTTACACTTAGTCCTACCACTACTCCTAGTGTGGTAAGTTTATAAAAATGTTAAAGTATATACGACTACGAATCGTTCGCTCACATGGTGACCCAGTCGATGGGCTTCAGCGGGTTGTCGTCTTTCGTGTGGCAGTTGAAATCCTCGACGACTGCTCTGAGGCCGAGGGACGCCAACTTGGACGTCAGCTGTTCGGCGACGTCTTTCGCAGAGCACGAGGACGGCACGCAGAGTGAGTGCCGCAAGCCGAGAGACTCGGGAAAGTTCTGTAACCCCTGGAAATGCAACACGACTGGCCTTCAAACCAAGTACAAACTGAGCTTAAAAATGGTAAACCGCATCAGACATTTGAAAAACTTTTAACAAACTGGGCTTGAATGTTGAGAAATTCGCTCAAACTTTCCCAGCGTTTCGTTTGGTGAAGTGCAGTGTTTTCTTCTTCAGATGTTTATCAGTGAAGAGTTTAAACAGGATAGTTTACGAAACGTTCGGCACGTTTTGGCGAATTTCTTAGCATTCAACCCCAGTTTGCTCACCAGTTGTTAGAAAACTAGAACTGAAATTAGGAGCTAGACATGGGTCTAAAAGCAAATGCAGCAGTCTGTCTTAGCGAATCAGGATCATCGTCATAAAGCTAATCGAAGAAGGTCTGTGTATGGGAAAGTGATTTGGTAAAGAGGCGGCCGTGATGGCCCTGACGAAGAGAACCTTTCTCAGTCCCAAAATTCACGGGGAATGGTCGTAGGAAAGTTGCAACCTCGATAATTCACAGCTAAGTATCTACAGCCAGTCTCCAGGATCGGACCCATAAGGACCTCTGATGGTAAGGAGACGCGCTTTCATTCTCAAGGAACCGGGGTATGCTAGCCTCGAGGAAATTCTATGGAAAAGTTGAATTTCCGTTTGAAGCAACACTGAAAACGAAATTTCCCTCACGGCAATCTTGTCAAGGCAAGCAACACACACGCGCCATTGAGTAGTACCCCATCATTTCATCATTCATTTATCTACATGGGCTGGTATACAGAATGTGCTTACGCTGTACGGAGTATCTCTAAACACGCCTCGAGCTAATGTTTTAAACTCTTCCTGCGGCTTCCTCAAAATCTCCCACGCTTCCAGCTGTTTCTCGAGTACCCCTCGTCGAGCTGGATCGGCAGTCTGCTCTCGAGTGTCGGCGGGAACCGACGGGGTGATGAGCGCATAGCAGTGTTTCCCGGAAAACGTTCCACGGCCCGCGTTGGGAGCCGTCACCGCCACACATTCGTCGAAGTTACCCATCCCGTTGATGTTGCCGTTTAGCACACCATCCGGGATCTTGCTCGACGAGTCGAACACTATGGACAGGAAGGGGCATGGTTTTACCAGAGATATTTTATCTACATGGACGTCCTAGCACCTAGTGCAGTGACGACGCTAAGAGAAGTCCAGGGTAACCCACGTGCCCCGGTAAAAACCTTCGGCTCCCCCACTACACCACCCTCGTTCCAGCGAAACCTAATTATAGGCACAACAATATAATCGTTTTGGAAACATTTAATTTAAGTGCACAAAACGAACAGAAATTGTGGACGATGTGCTCGTGACATTTACAGCACTGAGCAGAAGCATACAACTGTAAATTGAAACCCATGCCTATTATGACGCTCTTGTATCTAACTTATTAGTTATTACCATTCCACATAGTGTTCTCCAAAATCAGCAGGCTGTCGATTTAGCAGACTGTGTAATTATGAAAGACACGTCGAGCGACATGACGGAGGCTGTACTGAAAACAGTCAAAATTCCGATCACCCACCCCTCCCAGAAAATCACAAAATCGTGGGCGACCAGGAGGAATTTTTGGGACCTGCGTAGTCCCCTTTCTGCCTAATGGGCGTGGTTTTCGTGTATTTAAAAAAAAACAAGGGGCTCGGTAGGTTTCTTACGTAGAATTTAACAAGGGGTCGCACGAGCCCTGGCGAGCATATTCAGGGGTCGTAATCAGTTACTTTTTTCGGGGTTATTTTCCATGGAAAGAGAAACAAAAGCCAAGTATTAAAGGAATACAATCATTTTTGAACTAGTGCTTTGCCGTAACGCTATATGTGGACGTGTAGATAAATGGCTAATGGGTCGTGCAAAACTTTTGAAAAAATGGCAGTTTTGCAAGCCGCTTGCTTTTGTCAACAACAGTTTCGATTGAAAAGAAACGCATTCAATTGGGAGAGGATAAGATTACATTATAGGATGACTAGGAACATTTCACACCAACAAATCTCATGATTTGAATCCCTGGCTGGTTCCCAACTTACTATTCGGTTATATCATGAGGAAAAAATCATAACGGCTCAATAAAAACTCTGGTAGGAACAACAGCTATGAAGTCATCCAATCGAAAGTGTTTTTTCCAAGCTTAGCTTAGCATCAAACTTTCTATCTGTGGCTAACCACCAAAAGTTGACATACTCTTCAACGCCCACGCATTCTTCCAGCTGATCGTCTTGACTGCGTCCAGATACTGGATGCTGTGCTCCCGACACTCCAGGTTCGACGACTCGGTGGGCGCGAAGAGCGGGAGAACGGCGTTGACGATCTGCTTTATGATCCAATCCGTGACGAGCCCGTGCTCCGAGAGGTCACTCGGGAGTCTTGCGGTGTCGTGCAGACCTCGGGTCAAGTTCGCAGCCGACGTGGGGGCAGTCACAGCGCAGAGCAGAAGAACGAGCTGGAGACTTACCATGATGGACACTTGGGCGATTATTCGTGTCCACGGTCGATAACTTTCCGCGTTTTTTAGTACTTCGTGTTTACTTTCTGAACCGATTACCACTGACTGCGATTTTTAAGTTTTTTATCTAATGATATACATGGTTGGTGATTGCAGATGACTTATCTTATCAAAAATCACAGATTGTCGATTGAAAGCTAGCCGTAGGGATTACGGTGTAACTGAATGAAATCTCATGTATCAACAATCAACATGATAATTAGTGATGACAAGGTGCTATGTTGTATAAAATTAAACTCAATTACAACACAAGGATTACAAATTTAAAGCCATTTATAGGGCTAGTATTCATTTGAAGAATATTAAAATCACTTCAAAAATACCTGCCTACTCGAGGACTCGAGCCCCAGACCTTTTGCTTACATGGGAATTGCTCTACCACTGAGCTTAGCAGGATGCATCTTCATCCTCACACCCCTCGTATTCATTGTACGGAAAAAAACTAACGTAACATGTCAATAAATCAATAGGAAGGTAGGTAGCAAGTGGTACAGCTATTAGGTAGAAGAAAAAACAAGCAGTTTTATAATTTGAAGATATAGGTGTTCATTTATTTATATTTTGCTCAAAATATTAATTATGAAAATCAACAAGTTCAACAACACATAGATATAGGTAATATAAAGATCTTGGGATTAGTTATCAAGTAGTCATAAATTCTCTTATGTTACAGTTATTTTATGCATTTCCTGGTACCAGGTGAAAATTTTGACTATTACAGCTTTTCAGTTTTCAAACTGACATTTTAGACCAAACAAATGCATAACAAAAGTAAAAATTACTATTGGTAGTTACATTTGTGATCCAGAAGAAATTTTCCATCTATAAATAGAATAAAGAATGCAATTCTGGATCTGTATGATGCTGCGTTTGTCAAGCCCTGTTCTTTTATTTGTAAAAATTATTCACTCAACGCGTCACTTTTCATTTATACTTTTCTCACAAATGGGACACTATTTTAAAACAAGTTCTTAGTGTACGGAACAGTCAAATCACACAGCAGGCTCTAGATCGGGAGCATGCATTGCATTTTATTGCTGACTGCTACGAGCTTTGGTAATCTACAAAGTAAAAGCTAAAAACATGAGCCGCTATAACTAGACTCATCGTTTCGAAAAAATCCTGAAATCAATCACGTTTATTTTCCAAACTTTTAATGGAAATAATAACAGGTAGTGGGGCATAATTACAATGGAAGTCAGTGGGCATGCCTCGCCTGACTGCATGCCCACTGATCTTAATCCAATCACATGTGCCGTAGTATATAGTAAATGAATAGAAAAGTTTCAAAACTAGATTTTCATTGGAAAAAAGCTCCTCAGATCACATCTAGAGATCCTCCAAGTTCCTCCGTATTGGCAGCATTGGTTGCTTGAAACACATGGTGGTCTCCCCCAGTATGTAGAAGGGATTACTAATATCTCATACTTGTAACCGGCTTGTAACTAACTCCTCTCATAAAAAAAAACTCCGAAACTGAAGGTCACGCATTTCGGAATTTAGGTAGAATTCCTTAGTACAGCAACTATAGAGGACAAAAACTTATAATACAAATAACACTAAAAGAAAAGAAAATGAAAGTTTTTCATGGCACTGCTGGGTGAAAACTGAAAACCAAAGAATCAAACATCACAGACATATAAAACGGTCATTCTTGTCGGCCTTCGAAACAAGAAAAAACGACGGTTGTTCGGAAAAGCGGAAAGACTGGCTAAACTTTCCAAACCAATTATTAAGAGTGCTATGCACAAAGAGTTTGGAACTTGGTATGTAGAGGTTAACCAAATAACTCTTTTCGAGAAGATCATTCGACTTAACGCAAACAAACACTTCTAGTCGTGCCCTCCAGTGCTACAATTAGGAGGTAGACATCAGCCTAAAGAATTTCATGAAAGCATATTGTTTTGTGGCTGGTTTGCCATTTTTGTGATGCAATAACAACATTTTCTTGGAAAACGATACAGAGTGTTTTTTTCACTTAAAACTCAAATAATTTTGGTATGAGTGGTATGCGATAGAACAATTAAACTATTTACAATTACACATATTTTGAACTGTTAGATTCTTAATCCAGGAAATCGTATCTTCGTAGGCCTTTCAAAGCCGTTTTCAAGCCAATTTTTGATGCTAGCAGATCAAGCTTATTCGGAAAAGATTGCCACTGTTGATATTCTTTCTCTCACCCAGTTTCTCATATTTTAGTCATCCAGCCCTTCCTCCTTGCCTTTCTTCATTTTGTTAAAACTCTGTGCCTAACACTCTTAACCGGCTACCAGTCAATCGGTGTTGTCCCTAGCAGGTTTTCAGACAGCTTGTTCGACAGTCGCATTGGCAGCCCCGTGTCCGGTGCCTATCTCTACGTGGACAGCGCAGTCCCCGTCTCCGTTTGCACCGCAGAACTCTAGCTCGTGGCGGTGGCGGATCGCCAGGTCCAGCTCGGAGCCAGACAGGTCTCCCCAGCGGGCCGCCACAGCCGAAGTTGCCATCGCGTCTGCTGGGCTCAAGTCACCTGGACAAAAACTTCTCATCACGCGAAATACGTACGCAAGCCAAGGGCCGCCTAATTCAGCTGGTAGCCTGCGGTCCTGCTGAAAAAACTGTTCTTCTTGGACTGCGCACGATGGCCAACTACAGAAATACATTTCCTGAGACGATTAATAGGTGGGCTGCAATGTATTTCTTAAGGAGTTTTTTATCCCACCAGTGTAATCGACTCTGGAATGAGAATCGCCCATTTGTAAAACCACAATTGTGCAACAAAAAATTAGGGCTGATGGCAAAATACATGCATCTAAAGCATCTTATTTCATACATTTTTTAAAAAACTACGAAAGGCTTTCTGTAATAGGTTGTCTCCTCTCATGTTTTAAACGTACCTAGTACATTTGACAGCTAAAATGTTGACATTTTACAACTGATATTTAAAACGGACATAGCCAATTAAGGACCCACAAGAAGAGTAAAAATGTATATATTTGTGACTCAATAAACAATGGACGACTAGCGTTCCAGAGGCGATCAACGTTGGGGGATTTTTAACGCCATAAGAAAAGCATTGTCTCCCAAC
>QKMV01004101.1:0-10561 GCA_003287335.1 Lednia tumana
CTCTTAGTTCCTGGTCCTCCCCGGGGGCCTGGCTAGGATCCCCGGATCACAGGACCAGTTAAACCCCCCCCCTCCGGTAAGGTGGTAGCCCTTCGGGGGGGGGGGGGATGCCACGTTTCCAGTGCCAGCCCGTGGGTAAGAGGACAACCCGGGCCGCCTTTTGGAGAACCAAATTTTAGTGGGTGCCACATTTTGGAACATATAATATGTATTTTAGGAAAAATAATGTTTACATATCAGCATCGCACTGGATCTGGGGAGAGCACGTACCAGCCTGTCGACTGTTATTTTTAAACTCCAAAATATTACTGAAATTATGTAAACGCTAAAGGGGGACTTCATTAAATAAAATATTCTCCTAAATACATACCACTGTATTAATTCTTATCCAGAAAACAAAATTCCGGGGCCCCAAACCGTCATAGGCTGGGAGGATCCGAAGCCCCATTATGTAAATGGACGTTTACAGTACCCGGGGAGAGGAGGCAAAATATCGCTTGTTGTGGGCTCCAAAGAGCCAAAGCTGGCCCTGCATGTTATCATACATATTAGATGAAAGGTAATCAAAATAAGATGCCATAAGCTTATAATCTCTGACAAGAAGCAGCTGAGCCGTTCCTAACCGATAGCTCGGAAACCCGTTCATTTCGTCATTGACAAATGAGACAACTTGATGTACAATTAGATAAAGTACAGGGAATATGTATCACTTTGAAGAATATTAAAATCACTTCAAAAATACCTGCCTTGCTTAGCTCATTGGTAGAGCAGTTGCCATGTTAGCAAAACGTTCGAAGTTCGAGTCCTCGAGTTTGCAGGTATTTTTGAAGTGATTTTACTGTTCTTCAAAATAATACTAGTCGTGTATTTGGCTTTAAATTTGTTATCCTTGTAATATGATCACTATTTCTCGGCTAGCTAAAACCCGGCTACTAATTCGGAAAGCCGTAAACAGCCGATCAGAAAGCTCTTTCAGCCGTAGTTTTTCGATCAAAATTGCGTGATTTACAAAAATTCATTTTGGTATATCAAAATGATTGGTTAGTTGAGATAGATTCATATTATTTTTGAGTTTGCATCAGGCTAAGTTGCTTATCTGATATTGTGCACCCATGAGGATCGAATGAGGGGGGGGGATAACTAATTGCTCTCATGCATTGAACCTAATGCCTAATGCATTAGGTCATGCATTAGGACTTCCACGTGACTCTTTCGTCTATCTCGACTAATTTCTGATTCCTTGCGTGTACCCTTCGGCTGGATGGATCAGAGCAGCCGTGGCCACGTTTCCGCGGCAAAATGCATTATTCAGTACAAAATAAGATAATAACGTCTAGCCTAAATCACGTTAAAATATTGTAGCATTTAAGCATACTAGCTGTAGCAAATTACGCTTTACCATGTAAGCGCACGCCATTTAATTTGCCATGTTTGCTTCGATGTGACAATTTTGACAACTCTGATAAATATCGCAGTCCCAACAGGGGTCACTTTAAGTGTTGTGATAGATAACGGGAAAAGCGATGTGCCCCCTCCCCCTCCCCCCTCCCCATTTGTGGTATCCGCCCTGGGATTCAAACCCCAGGCCACCAGAGATAACACGTGACTGATGTAACCTCTTATTTAGAATTGTGAACATCGTTTGTATGTGAGATTTGTATTAAGACATGTATTAATACATGTGTATTGTATATTATTGGATTTTGAAGTTATGGTTGATGGATGGGTTTCACGGAAAGGAAGATATCATTTTTGGACCCAATTCGATATTTGAAAGAAAAAACAGTAGAATGGTACAAAAACTTCGAAAAGATTTAGAACTTAACAGAAGGTGTGGAGGAACCTGACAAGTTCTGAATATAAACGTGAGATATTGAAAATAAGGATTCCGTGGTGTCGTAGTAATGCCTATCTTGGGAGGTATACCCACTTTATTGAAATCGATTCTGACTGGCCATCAAAAGGAAACTTTTTTCAATTTCCATACCACTGACGGCTCGATGCAGCCGTGGTGACTTTTTTTACAGGCTTACGTGGTCGAAAGTTTCGGTGGAAATCGGTTTAACTGTGTGTTTTTTTTGTTTTAATTTCGGCTGGTCACGTCAAATTCAAACATTTAACGGGTGGTTTTCAGAGAGGATAGTTTTTAATTACTCGTTTGATTACTTTCCATAAACACATTTACCCATGGACTTGTTTAATTACTAGCAAAAGCAAAACTCGACAAAGGAGTTAGTACTAAACTTTGTGTTTAGTTTTATTCATTTTTTAATGGATGCCGTGACAAAATCGGGTTAAAAATTTAAACAATTTATTTGTTGTGATAATTTTTACTCCAGCGACAGACGCTTATGATTCCCACTAATTGCATCGTTTCTGTACATGTGTGGAACATTATTCTGTATTTCCTATTTCAGTACTAAATCGTGTTTCCACTACAATGAACGCAGTAATTGCAGAAGGATATTCCTTATACCATACTCACTGGTCCTCTTATACACACTGAGCCAGACGGATAAATTTATCCGCCCTGAATGTTACCGATTTCACGTAATAAATCGTTATCCAAGAAGAGGTCACTCGAATCAGTACACTCCCTTTGTATTTTCTGCACAATTCGAATCAAACAAAAATAGAAGAAAAAAGAAAAGAAAAGAAAAGAAAATACCTGTTTTTTTTTGCTATTTGATCGGTCGACTGGACATTGTTGTTATGGTATTCTTCCTCGTTATCTCCTGACTGGCTTAAGATTACGTTCGTTATGTCGACCACTCATCAAAGAGCGATGCGGATCTCTCAGATGTTAAATTCAGACGTAGAGACTAGACCACCACATGTCAATTTAGCAAATTGAAAGTATAGTTGACAATGGTGCAATACAAAACCAACCTTCTAGCTATAGATGCATGTACTTATTCTGATCAAAGTCGGTTGGCAAAGAGATGGTTTAGAACTAGAAGCCTTTGATCCGTTAAGAGCTTTGCGCCATGTGGTCCTAGAAGAAACGCAAAATACACGGATTGCTTTACGCGGAATTTTTGAAACTCATTTCATTCTCTTGACCCGCATCTTTATGACGGCGCTTAAAATACTCCAGGGATAAATGCTCATATCAATACTTCATAAAATGTGGCGTGACTTGACAATTGGCATTTTTAAAACTTTTAGTTTGCAGGTGGAGGTGCCAAGCAGTCAGATTAAAGCTCTTTCGTATTGTCTAATCCGTCACCCCGATTTGCAGAGTACATCTACGCTACGTCCGCACTACACCGCTTTACTTCCGAAGATAAATGGACAGCAAACGTTGCCGACTGTTTTGGCTCTAAAATCTGTAAACTTCTCGAAAGTCAGATGCACTTTTGGATGGAGGGCGGGCAATGAGAGCAGAGAGGCGCAGCTCTCTTTTGGCAATTGTAGTAAATCTAGTGGACCCTGGAGGCTTTTTCGGTGTGGGGGTTGGGCCAAAACGTCAGCAACTCAACGTCAGTATAAAAACGAGTAAGATAAAACTCGGAGCTCGTTTTTATCGTAATGTTCCCGCGCTTGCCGTACCTTTTAGTATATACATATATATATGCTACAGCAAGAGAAAGCGAAGAAAGAAAGGCATACTTGCCGCGACGACTTGCGCCTATTCTATATTACAAACGTCGGGGCAGCCTCCCTATTTCGCGCATTTTCACGTAAATTTGTTAGACAAGTCACTTAGAAGTGGTCACACTTCGCCACCCAGTTCACTTAGCAAACTGTTCTAAGTTACAATACCGTGAGGGAGCGAATCGTATATACGCAATGCCCGTGAATCCGCGGGCATTGCAGATGCGTGTAAGCGAGATGAGTCGCCTTGATTTGGGCGCAATGGACGCAATACGCTTTAAGTAATTATCTCGTGAGTTTTGGGTAAGTTTATAAGAGCAAACTTATTATTAGTAATTTAGAATAGCTTACTTCATTTTAAAAACAAGAAAATATGCTTAACTAGTAGAACTGAACCATGATTGTAGCTTGAAGCTGCCAGCTTGGATTAGGTCGCAGAGCGGAATTATATGGCTATATACATGCTGCAGATAGGGACGAAATATTCGATGGATATTTTTTACTGTATTTTTTTTCAGGATGTGGATGTTTTCAAATATTGAAAATTGAAGCTGTTGAAATGAATTTAGGTAAAGATGGTCATACGTTTTCCCTACAAAGTCTTTTACCCACTTGTGTCGGGTAATTTTAAAACCCCCTGGACGTATCTGTACACTATATCTATTTTCTATACCGCCTATGGGGTTAAATCTCTTGACGACTCAACGATTCCAGAAAAAATGGAAAATCTAGAAAAATCGACACGAGAAACTTTTCTGTTTTTCTTTCCGGCGGAAATTTTCCAGCGAACTTCATTACGTGCGGCCAATTTAAATTTGTACTTGGAAATAATCCAGGATCAGCATGAAAAGTAACAGCATGTTGGGCACTTCCTTCAAGTGGGCAATACTTTCACAAGTTCTATACAGTTTGCCCCTAAACGCGAAAGAGTAGAGGTTGACGTTTCATCTGCCTCGTCCAAACGAGGAAAACTCCCTCTATAAAATACAGACGTGTGATGTTATTATTTATCTCGTTAAATACCGACCACTCTGACGCGAAACGTGATCAATTACAATATTTAGTATTTACATGATTATGAAGCATTTGTATAATCAATAAATTGGCACAATATCAATTAAAGTTAAATTAAACTACAGCTCGTTTTGTATTGCTAATATTGTTCTGTCTAGAACAGGCAATACGTGTGTGGCTCGACTTGCGTTTCGAAACAAATTATTTCTATTTTACCTCAGAGGCATTTCGAAAAACAGATTGTTCGAACAGGAACGATGCATACATGTACCTATTGCTGACGCCATTGGGCTGCTGGTTATCTGGACCAGATTCCGGACATCATCAACCCGAACACACGTGAATGCGTGCACAGCAACACGCACTGTTGCTGACTACCGCTGAACGGATGCAATTAAATATCCTTGCGTATTTTGCTCATATTTTATGAAGTGCGTATCCGGGATCTGCTGAAACGTTTCGGACAACGAAAATTTAAAATTACGTTATTTTACAATAATACATTACAAGTTTGGGCACTGGGCAACTGGATTACGACTTCAAATCTTGTAATGCGAACACATATTGAAATGGGCTCGCTACATACAGCACATGGCATGGGTATTTTATGGGCATGAGTTTAGGGTTGTTTACTAAATGCACAACATTTTCAAATAAAATCAAAATACAGTTACAAAATATTTACACATTAACAAAATTTACACAATTTACTAAATTTACCCAGACATATTACAATTTTATAATGTGCAACATTTACATAATTGGTTCTCCGTTTCGAAGTAATATTGCACTTGTTAGCTTTCGCATGGTGATGAAAACTTCGTTATGACGGTAATTCCTCCAGCGCCTCCACCCATTCCAGCACAATGATCTGAAATCTATTCTTAAGATTTTACCGCAGAACGACTCAATATAAAGTTCGGATTTTTTGTACGTATAGCCAGTTTTTCAACAGCCTTTAAAGAATTAGACAGTTCGTTACATGAAATGGATTATGTTGTGTTTAACGACGCACTGTAGTGGCAACTGGTGGCAACCAGTGGAAGAATCCAACCAGTGTATCCAGCACGCCAAACCGTTCGGTGTTATATAAAAACCACTGCATCTGATTGGTTGGTGCCTGTTAACGGCCTTTTAGCTTCTTAGCTTCTTAGTGACCATCAAAGAAACGGGCCTAAATGAACTAAATGATTTTTTCGTTAATGGTCTCGGCCTTACTCAAGATTGATATTCAAAAAATGAACTCTATACATCATTACGTAAAATGTTATCTCTGTTTCATTGAACCCAACTAGAACGCGACCTAAGTGCTTACGTGACTAACGTGGAAGTGTACGGTGTAGCAATTATCTTCTCCCGTTTTCATACAAATTCACGACCGTCTTTATTAAGTGCACTATAGAATCAGGCTGAAATGGATGCCATCGCTCGCCAGTCGTCAGTGAGCTCATCTGGCCATTATTTTATTATTATACGATTCAAATAACCTGCATTCATCCTAGGAACAAGACACTTCATTATATCGACCTGAATGTCTTGTATACCACAGTGTGGACGGGCAAACATTAATAACTTACATAGCAATCTGAGCTAACAACAAAAGGGGTTGCTATTTGGATCGGCAGGATGTGTATTCATTCGGTGTGATTGGCTGATGAGACGGGATGGGGTGTATAGATTCATATTTGCATTGTTATATTAATGTTTTTGGTTCCGTGGTTTGTGAGAGATTAGGGCACTTTGCTTCGCGGATAATGGAAGCCGGGAAAGGTACTAAAGTAATTTAGCATTCTTGTTGCAGCTTCTAATTCTAATGTTGTTCGTACTGAGCCTATGTAATGCTAGAAATAAAATGCAAACAAAAAAGCGCATTTTTAATTTAGGTTTGGGATTGTTTTGGCTGGTTGAAAATTCAACTGTCTGTTATCTAATAAGCATCATGCCAAAATCCAATGAAATGCGTTAGAAGTTAAAGTCAACTAAACATGTTAATTTTTAAATCATTTTGAGAGTCAGAGGCCAGCCACCAAAAAGCTCAATTTTTCTTTAAAGTTTTTTTTACAGTCAGACCAAACATATTTGGTAAAAATTGGCCCTCAGAGAAACGCACGGGTAGTGACACGAAGCTCAAAATTCATACGCTCCTACCTATCATACCTATCAAAGAGAGCAAAATTACCAGCTTTAAATTATTTTAACCACCGACACAAAATGTCAAAACCACGTGGATTTAAAAATTAGCACACAAAACTGTGTTCCTTATCGGAAACATTCAAGTCGACTAGCGCTTGCGGATGATAATTGGACGATAATCGTTCCGATACCAATCAGACAAATCGTGGAACAGACTCGAGCGAACATTGCTCGATGATAATAACGGCAACGATGTGGATTAACAGAGCATTATTAACACGCACGTGTAGAGAGAGATAGACGCATGCTGTCATATCTTTCCAGGACAACACAATCGCCGAAACATACTCAGTGGCGATACCCAAGGGGTGTCGAGCCGGGTTTCGACAGCCCCCAAGCACCATTTTCAAAACTAAGACGCCCCTAAAATTATTGGCGTAGCGCCCGATGGCTAATTGTTGTATCTCAACATAAAAATATACATTTAAAATAATACACTTTATGGACTTCAGCGGGAAAAATGCATTCATAATTTTTTTATTTACCAAAAATGTTCTCAAGGTCTCAAGGTATGCAATTCTAATGTTTCTCCCCCTTATGGTAAAGATCTGTGCATCCAAAGAATGTCTGGTACATCGTGATGTGAGTTGAAAAGGTAATATTGTCTTCATTTTTTAGCTCAAAAAGGCCCCGCCTCGCAAAAACCTTAACACTCCCTGGGCAATAAATAACCTTGTAAGCCGGTGCATGTACTAATACATACGGAATGACGTACCTAGAGCAAGCTCTACCTTCCCTGGTATTATAACATTGGGTAATATAAAATTACCCTGCAAAAAACATTGAAAGTGTTAGTGCTAAAAATCAAACTGAAACCCTCGTGGAATGTCTCACTTATGTTGCGTGGTAGGCCTTTTTTCTCAATTTCACTCCATTTCCATGCGTTTTCTTGCATTTTGATTCATAAATGGAGCCTGCTAAAGAAAGTGCCACTTTTGCGGGTACAATTATCACTTGTATCGTTTGCCAATTGGTCAAATTAGCCTTTTATCCACATTTAACAAGTAAATAAAGGTGGTGTTTCATTACATATACTAACAATATATGTGCAATAAATTGTTGTTTGACTTCAATATTTGTTCTTATCGCGGAGTATGAATGATCCCCACTTGGCGGGCTGCGAGTACATTTCTGGCGTAGAGTTTGTTGGTTTATGAACCGACTTCGGATATAAACCACAAATAAAGTCACCACTCTACTAACCGACTACCATAACTACCTACTACCGTAAGCGTAACTACCGAGCTACGTAACTTTCTGCAGAATCTGAAACCGAAAATTTTCAATTCCAACAAAACAAAAAAGAAGCACAGGGGGACAAAGTCCACTGCACTGAACATACCAACATGCTACTAAGGGCCAGTTTTACAACTTTTCTTAACTTCGAGTTAGTCGCTATTCCTAGGATTAAATTGGTATCACCATGGCAACCGCTAATCACATGCATGGAATTAATTTTGTTTCTGATGATTACGTCTTAACTCGAGGTTAAGAAAAGTTGTAATACAAGCTCTAAGGTAGCTAACAACTATCAGCAAGAGCCAGACTATCCTAATTCATCGTAGCTGCTATATGACTATACGCCGGCGCACTGCTATCGCGCGTAGACCATGAAAAATAAACTGTACGCCAAAAATGTACTATCTTGCGGGCCTCCTAGGCTTGCAAGAGTGGCTTGGGTGGTCGCAATCCGCCACTGGCAGGACTTGAGCGTACCTATCATTATACCTATCCTGACTATTACTTGGTTGATTTCCCTCTGTCGTTTCTCTATTATCATAGCAAATATCCACACAACGGAATATGCTTTCGTCTCGCGTGGCAGTTAATTAATTTCAGCGCTCTGTAATGGAAAGCAAATTCGACTTGATACGCTCTTCGAACTTTAAATAGTATATAATAATGCCATATGTATAGAAGGTGAAGCAATTAACTTACATATCTAATACAATGGATATGATAGCTACTTACCGTTACTGTATCTCTCTTCGCCATGCATTGTGGTTTAACCCCACGCCATGAGAATTGCGCACGCGTACTTGATAAATAATGGGGAATGGGGGAAGACGTAACCCAGCGTACGTCCCATCCCAAAATTAAAAAATGTGAGTGGGGTATTATATCTTTATAAGGAGCTGGAGGAAAACAAAATAAGCCTGGTTGAAACAAATAAATTAAGATTGGGTTGAGTTAATGTATAAATTCATAAAAAATGTTTTGTGTTTTTATTTCGTCATCAACTAAGTGCTGGAAAGAATAATCTTTCCAAATATAATGTAGTCTGATATGCAGATGGATTTAAAGTTTTGATGAAGATTGAAGTTACTGAAATAAACACTTTGTACCGTAAGTTACTGTATGGAGAACATCTGTTGGTATTTTCGAGCGAACTTAAATTGTTGACCTCGACCTGCACTGGAATTGCGGAGGACCCAAGTTCTTATACCGGTTAAGGTCAACAATTTTATTTCAATCGAAATACCAATGAAGTGACTGTTTTGGGGACATTGTATACAAGAGAAAGGATGCACCTAGCATTGTCAATTCTTTATTGTGATCACCTATAATAAAAAAAAATCGTAATTTTTTTTTCTCTTCTCTCAACGACGTATATTTTGGAGCGATCTATATGGGTTTTAAATGGGCCATTCTTGTTTCCTCAAAAACGCATATCTCCCGTCCAATCTGTAATGTGACGTCATTTGATTATTTAATTTAACCTAACTACTCTTCTCTACGAAAGCTAACAGGCTTGGTTGAGCAACGCTCGGATAAAGAGTTTGCACTGTACACGGTATGGGTTTGGCGTCACAAAGATGATTCTTATAAACCTTAGAGAAGCCAACTGCGGCATACGTTGAGGAGGATGTGCGTGAAGACGTCCAGCAAGATGGCAATATTTCGAATTCCGCAAACCTTTCGTAGTTGTGCGCCAAGTAATTTGGAACCAGCTTTATTGCGTGTAATTTGTATAAATTACATCCTACAACTGACATGTAATTACTACTTACTTACTATTTCAAGCATGAATTTAACAACCAAATCTAAGATCCCTATACAGACTTTACAAATCATTTACGTCAATAACCTTTATAGCAATATAGTCCTATTCAAAATTGTAATTATAATTATAATGTCTTTATTGGCAACTGGGAGACACCACAAGACCGAACGGTTTGGCATGTTGGATACACCGGTTCTCGTGCGATCACCGAAGTTAAGCAACATTGCGGTGGACCAAAGGTTGGATGGGTGACCATTCATACCAAGGTTCATATCTGTTCGGAAGAGAGGCTGGAGGGTTTGAAGATAGTGCGACAGCTTCATTCCCCTTGCAATCCACCTCTCTACAGATACGGATTAGTGGAGGAATCCTATGCTGTTCGAGTCGTACCGTCCTTCGGAAGGGACGTTAAGCGGTGGTCCCCTTGGTGCTCTTTGACAGGAGTAGGCTACGTGCCGGCACCGGGTTTCCCCTCTTCCCTGTGAGGTTCATCACCCTCATTATCACCCTATCATTCACCGATGCCTATAGACCAGAGCCTCAGGGCCAGTTGTCAATACAGTGCGTCGTTAAACACCACTATAAAAAAAGACACCACAAGTGCAATGTAACATAGTGAATTAGATCTTTTAATATACGTTTTTTTTTCAAAGATTTCATGTACACTTCTGGATATAGAAAACCGTCCCATCGAAATTTATACAAGTCCCAATGAAGGTTTGTTTGAAATCAGTATAGGTAAGCCAGGTAGAG
>QKMV01004102.1:0-10560 GCA_003287335.1 Lednia tumana
TAACTGGGTTAAAATGCTGAAAACTTAACTGAAACTAAACTGCCAACGTTTCGCTAACTATTCTGAAAGCTTCATTAGCCGACTTCCGATGAAGGATAGAAAGCTTCATTACGGAAGGCATTCAAGCCAGACTAGCCCCGATGAAGCTTTCAGAATAGTTAGCGAAACGTTTGCAGTTTAGTTTCAGTTAAGTTTTCAGCATTTTAACCCAGTTATTAACGGTTTTTTAAAAAAATATATTACAGTTTATACAGTATTACAGTGTATTACAGTTTACCAAATTTGAAAGTTTGGTCTGTGAATCACCATAGTAGCTCTAGGACTACCAGTTATATGGGTTCTCATAAGTACTCTACATACCGTAGGTACCATCAATATATCAGTATCGCAGGTAGCATTTTAGTTCCTAGTTCCGCACATCTTCCTGCTTGTGCTGCTACCTATCCGCCTGCACGTAGCTCACGCGCAATCATTCTAATTATCATTGATGTTATGAAGACAAATATATATTTGTCTTAAATCACTGTGTGTGCCGTTTGAAATGGTATTTCTTTGAAATTTACTTCTATATTCCTTGCAACGTTTCAATGTACACGTTGAACGCATAACATAACGGCAGAGATAGCGTTTTAATTCGCCTCTTGGATAATATCATCTCGACCCCGAGCACGTGGTTGCAACTAATTCCAAATTAGTTATCTCATGGGATTACGGTTGGGGATGCAACTCACATCAATGATACAGCTTGATAAGCAGAATATTTCGGGAGTTAATTGCTATCTAATATTGCGGAAGACCGCATCATTTCCTTTGTTTGTCACGCCGATTCTGGATATTTTTAGATCGGCCGGTCGCCCGCCATGCCCAAGAGCCTGCATTGCATTTCCACTCGTCTAGTGTCTACGCATCGGCTAGGGACAGAAGTGGTGGGGGTGGTCTTCCACCAATCGCTTCATCTCTATCGTCTCGGAATTGTTCACATGCCTGGCACGGACCAATCACCGATCTGTGTTTAAACTGAGCGCTCTACGAAACTGCGCCAAAGTTGTATGACGTTTTGTCCGTGAGCACATGCCTTCATTCTAAACGGGCATCGGGACCAGTCGCATTGCCGGCCTTACACCGTCGGCACCCTAGCCGTATCCCGTAAAATAGCGGCTTGAAACAGTAGTTTTATTTTTGTACAGTGTTCATTTTTATTGTATGTTGTAAGAATTCCTATTGAAATAATATTATAATACTGTGATGCCTGCTAGTCTCTATTCCGAAATGGATCGAAATAATAGCGGTTTAGAAGACCAAAGAGCACTGCAGTTGGCTTTTGAGTTGTCCATGCTGGGCTTCAGTGAGAGCTCACCACCTACAACTGAACAATCGGGCGAAATTCTTGCACCCTCCTTTGCTGATGATAGCAGAAGCAAGAAGAGCCAAAACATGACGGAGTGTGTGCCAGTGCCGAGTTCCGAGCATGTCGCCGAGATTGTGGGCAGACAAGGTAAGAAGACATTTTTGATGAGACCACGTTTTTCTTCAAAATCACCGTGCTCATCGCATCCTCTGTCATGGCGGCAAACAAAGACCCTGACCGACTCCCGGTGGTTACTTCTTACGGTGGATTTCTATATCTATGGTCACTGCTGTACGGCCATGTGCTGTGACTTCTTGAGCAAGCTATACCAGCCCGAGATGCGGCCACCTTTTCTCTCTATAATATACCTGCTCGTTTGTTGGCGTACCCTGTACCTACCAAAACAAGATATTCAATATATTCCAGTCTACTTTACTTTGTCCTTTCCACAGTTGCTAAACATTACAAGCATGGCCCTGATACGAACCGGTGTTCTTTAAATTGATCCAATTTGTCGATTCTCAGAGTCATTTCATTTTATACCTGCTGCATTTCACATCAAGAATGTAAGACTGATTGTTTAATGTTTTAAACATGATCGATCCTTCTCCGCTTCGCATTTCGCTTCTCGAAAGTTTTGGAAGTTCATTGTTGACTTTTAGAACTTCAATTTATTTGAGAGAGACGTAGGAAGGTACCGATTGTTGCTATTTGCTCTGCATTGTAGACAATTATTTCCGACAGTGATTTCGGTTCGGTTTCGAAGATGTTTATCGACAATGACATAATGTCAATACAGCTTAGCTTTCCCTTGTAGCATATATTAATAAAAACAAACTGTTATCTTTCGTAATAATCATTTAGCACGTGTATGCACGGCCATGCCATTAAATTAGTCTCTTGTACTGGTACCGGGAGGGTCTATGTAGTTATATTTTATTCCTCGTCACATCTTCATCGTCCTAAAGATTACACATTTTGCTTCCGAGATGTAGGGTATATGCCTGTAATATTCGGCGTGGAAGTAACTAGACACGTGGTTGGTTAGCTTGCACGAGCTAGTAGCATTGCTTTGGGACCTCGTCCCGATTTATTTACAACACCACCCTCTAATCTGGCTCTAGCGTGTCCGCACCCTTGCCCATATCCACATGCTTCTAAGCAATTAGTTAATTAGGTCATCTCTGCGTCTGCTAGGAAACTCCCCGAGCCCGAGATCAGTTTGTTTTCGTTGCGAGCAGGCGCTACTCCTTTCCGCTTCGGACAATACGAACGAGTCATTTTGGATAATCTCTACACCGTAAAGAAGATATAAAGGCTTCTGACGATTGCCAGACACAAAAAAAAATCGGATTCGCGTAACAGAAATTCTCCAGAAAATTTTCGGATATACGACAACAAAGAATATTATTTTGTTCGGAGTTGGTGGTAGCAGCTGGCCGGAAGGCCCTTCAGGCAAACTCGAGGCATGTTCAAAAAACCTTCACGAACAAAGGGGACCACGAACGAAGCAGATGTTATAGCACTGCTCATGTTCCTATCCTGTCGATTTTTTTCCCTGTGGTATATTTTTCTAGAAACCTCGTGGCCCCATATCCCGTGTTCATGGTTTATTAGTACGGACTACGGAGTAACTCACTTCTTCCTATTTGGCGTTTATGCTCGTCTGGTATCGCTTATTAGTTCAAGAACCATGCGGACTACCGGCCTGGACGAAAAATGGCGGACAGAGTGGCATGAATAGGAAGTCGCTGTAGTGACTTAATCCAACTGGCTGCCAGCATATCCGCCATGCTTCGTCCAGACAGAAACGAACCCAATCGCCACACTGATAGACGCAGTCTAGTCCACAATAATCCAAGTGTCGGCAAGACACTGCAGCGTTTGCACGCGGGCAGTAAAGTGTGCAAAAGCACCGACTCCAAGAATCGGTCGTTACTCGGTGAAACAGGAGAAGCCTCTTGTGTTATATGACTTGGGTAATGTTTTGTTTTAATATCAGCACGATGTATGCGTCTGAGATCATGACCTAACGCAGCCTCCGTCCACTGTCTGGAGTTGGGCATAACATGACAATCGCACAAACTATCATTCATACAAACCCCACCTACGATATCTAAATGTAACTTTACTTAATCGCATACGACATGCATTTTTTATATGACATGCTACACCACTTATCTGCGTTTGATCTAGTATTACCGTATATCGATCATCGTTAGTCATACAGTCATATACTATTCTTTACTATTTACGCTTGCTAGTGGGTATGTGTCCGCTTTCCATCTCAGTACTACACCCCAGTGAATGAAGTAGATCATTGATCTCTGTTTATTACTGGGATATAAATAGTTACTACCTATCTGACTCTGAGTAATACACGGACAAAATAATATCGTGCGACTTTGACGTAGGTCACGTGTTCAACTCACGAATCTTCATTCGGTCTCGCTTGCGAGATTTCCCTTTCTTTGATACGTTGAACCAGAAAACCAGTCCAGCGATGTTCAAGGTCGAGGTGAGAGTACGACTCACACTGAGTAATATGTATTGCGTCATTATTTTGTTTACGCAGACTTTTAATAAAGGAAAAAAAGGGATCATTCATCTGGGGACCGGGTAGATACAGGCACCCCACTAAACTAGCCCCTATAAAAAAATATAAAACTACACGTGTACACACGCCTGAAGATTGAGTGCCGCCGATTTTTAGCTGCATGGTTTCACACTGAATACTGATACGCAATATTGTCACCTTCCTTGTTCGCCTAAACATTGTAGATAGCAGGATCAGCTTATCTTGTAACTTGGTAAAGTTAGTTAACCGTGACCGTGTGTCTGTATACACAGGTATAGACACCGAACGAGCATGCCTGCCTGCTTGCTTGCTTGCTTGCCTGCCTGGCTGGCTGGCCAGATTGTGTATTCTAGCCCATAACAACATAACATCATCCTCCAGAAAGGAATTCAATACCGGCATTCACATCTCGTCGCAATACTGCTGCTGCTGCTGTTGTAGTCTTTGCCGCGCGTTGCGATGCCTTGCGATCGAAATTGTGTTTACGTCTGCTGGAAACTTCCCGTCCCGCAATTGGTAAACACATATCGCTAAACATTGTAGATCTGTCGTGCTCTACCGGCGTTCGGTGGGTGTGTTCGCTAAAGCTGTGTTTCGAGCAATACGAATGCGCGATGTACTGTGTGGCAACACCGGACTAGTTCATTGCCTTGCATCCTTATTGTGATAATGATAACGATATATGTCTGATATTATATTTTAAATACCGGTAGGCTGGCCCTAATAGTGCGAGGGGAAGAGGAGGATGTTATATTAGAATTCTCACGATAGGCGAATTGCCGCACTTCACGAGTCTATTATTACCACATATTATTACCCGTTCATTTATGCGACACAATCACAATTCACAGCACTAGGCAGATTCGATTTGCAACAACCCATCCTCGGCGGCCGGCTCGACACGAGATTCAAATTTGTACAGGTGGGCTGCAAAACCGGCGCATACGTTAATATCATATTTGCCCACATAGTGACAATACCTTTCTACATTTTGCATCGATCGCGAATCGACACAGCCTAATGAAAGATCGCGGGCAAAATCATTTTGATCGTCATACAGATAGCATACATTCGCCGTTTTCGCATACAACAAAATGGTCCCATTCGTCATCCGGGCACACCTGTCATCACGGGGAAAGGTTTTTAATTCCACCGACATGTCGACTGGCTCAGGTTGTACCGTTGTATCCATGGCGACGGCCTATCTAGATACCAGAGTGTTCGCGAGCCCCCTCGGCCGTCTCTCTCTCTCACTCTAACTCATTCTCGCCACCCCTGTCTCTCGCTCGTTCGCTCGCTCGCTCTCGGCACTAAAAGTGGAGTGGTCTGGATGATTCTGCGGCAAACGGCGGCACGGACGAGCAAAGGTGGGCTCTGCAGTCTGCAGGCTGAGAGCACGTGGCCGCTTTTACTGGCAGCCGCCGCAGCGAGCTTAGATAAAAAGGAGATCGATCTTTGCTGGACACTATTACATGTGCTTTTCGATCTCAATTAACTCGTGTTGCGTGGCGTCGTGATTCGTAAATCGTAATTAATTTACTCCATATCCTGCAGTCGCGGGAGTGCGCTAGCTAGCTAGCTGCTCGTTGTTTGTAGTTTGACATGGCAGTCCAGTCCACATGTACCCGGAGGCAGCGAGCACGTACGTAGCCGGCATGGCGGTGGGGGGAGGGTGGGAAATGTCGGCACAGCTTAAGTGAGGGGTGGTTAGTTTCTGGTGCCCGGGATTCGCGATACGCCTGGAGAGCTCTGCTCTGGAGCACGCAGAGAGGATGGTGGCTGAGCCGGGGCCGGGGGAGTAACTACTCCCTACAGACTACACTAGAGCAGGGGCTGCGACGGGAGAAGGGAGAGGAAACGTACGTGTGATGGACCTTTTCCCATCTCGCCGTTATATGGACATGTATGCCATGAGGCCGCGCGGCGTAGGCGGCTCCCTGAATTATTTAGCCACACGTTAACCTTTTACCGACTTTTACATTATTTCGTAACTTAATATTTCATTTCGTTCGTCTAGAATCTAGATTCTCGTGTGTATGGCCCAAGCAATGTCACTAAATAAAACCTGTATTGAGTGGCTTCATTTTTCATACACGCGCTCTCGTTTTTTTTTTTTTTTACGTAGGCATGCTTTTTTGCCTACCTGAGTGGCTGAAAGCAATGTTTTTTGAAACTTGGCCCGCTAATTTTAGAACCGAAGCAGCGGAAATATTGTCTCAGGAAGGAAGATGTTCGTTAGTACGCGTGGAAAAACTGAAAGGCGTCGACTCTGAATATTGATGCCATCAGATAGTCGAGGTTAGAGTGCCTCTAACCGACAGCGAAGATGAACCAGTCGCTCTAGCGGCCGAAACCTACTGCCTGCTAGCGTATCCGCCATGTTTCGTCCATTCAAACGATCATCCCAATGGCCACACTCTGCCTCGAGTCGCGAAGAGGTTGGCGAAGTCCAAGTACTTTCTGCGTGTCATGTCAAGCACATGGCCATGCGTTCGGGCTGGACACACGGGGTTTCCCGGTCCCACACGGCATCTATCTTTATCATTCAACTGATTAGCAATACGTCATACTCGTGGCCCATGGCCGACCCAGCGCAGGAGGGTGAATGGATGATTATGTTCCAACTTTTAACGTGTAATAATAAACACAACGCGGTGCGGTACGGTCGGGTTTTCGCGTTCGCCTTGCAGGAAACGCACGCGTGATGGGAAAGCTTTCACGCTAGACTGCATAGCGCAAGCAAGCAAGCTGTTTTCCGCGACTATAACACTATTGATTCGTTACGTTGGTGCCAAGCCCGACGCCGGCGAACGTCGGGCCCGATGGTCCGCCCGCCAGCCAAGGCAAGCCAAGCCATAGCACCCTTCCTTGCTTCTGTCGCATAGCAGTCTTTCATTCCCTCCCCCGCCCTCGCCGCACCCCACCGCGTCCGCCATCGGTCCCAGATCCCATTCACCCTTCCCGTTTGGCGCACGTGCTAGCTGCAATGCCCCCGACCTCTTTGCCCCCGACCTCTTTGCCCCCCTTGCCCGGTACCCCACCGGCGACCATTGCAGCATTATAAACACTATATATCTACGCTTCGCTGCATGATTCATTTTAATTAAAACATGATACGATTTGGTGTGTCTCAACGAGATCGCGATCAATCAGGCGACGATAGTTGTGGGGGATTTTTAAAAAATTGTACCTAGATATCGTTGCGCTTCGATCAAGCACGTTTCGACGTGCGTCGACAGTGTTATTGTCATTAATGTGGCGGCACGGTCAATAACTTACGCGATTTAAATACATCTGCAAAGGTCCATGCTCTGGAAATAATATGAGGAATTCTAAATAGTTTCAAGTCGATTGGATCGGATCCAAAAAATCTTCTCCGCATTTGTTTGCATTTCTTACAACAGTCGATCCGGTGGTACTTTTCGGTGGCCAAGTGTTAGCTCGCTAGGTAACCCGTCGTCGCTATCAGCTGTCTACACGGCTATGCTTCTTATCAATCTCCCGTCCTGCCTGCCTGCTCAAATACAACGGTCTGCTGAATTCCGGGAAGACACGACACTCTTATCGCCTGCACTATTTTTTGCTGGCTAGTACATTGCCGCCTCGCTACATCGCACTATCACCGCTACCGCTACCCTCTATCTTCTACCCTCTCACCTCTCTGTGGAACATTCAACTTGCTTGGCGGCGGCGACAATGCTCGTTGAATGACAAGAGCGTCGATCCGGATGTGGTTACGATCTTGGTGGGACATCCCAAGGCTCGGGAGATTTACTTACTTCACGGGCTCCATGGGAATTGACTGGTTAGGACACGTAATTTCGAGGTATCGTGGTTGGGCTAACGAACAAGGTAGCGGCTTTCGGCCTCCCGCGAAACTGCTCTGATTATCGCCGCTGATATTAATTTTTTCAGAATTCATGGCGCATGGGAGTTTTACGAGTCTCTCAGATCTTTCGGAGAATCGGGGAAATAAAACTTGTATGCGCACATGCACGGACTCTTCAATAGACAACGAGTAAAAATGAAGTTCAATTCTATTTGCGTTGGAACATAGTGTGTCAAAGGAAGCTAATCCGAAATTAGACTCGGTCGTGGTGGCTGTCGAGCGCACAGCATCACACATCGCAGTACCTTCCTAGTTCCTTCCACTAAACGCATGCAGGCGCATTGCTGTACGCACTACGCAGCACAAAACGCACTCTAGCAGCACTCGTTCGACCTTTCTGGAACAGTTTCGATTCGTCGAATCCAACGCGCTTCCACTTAGGCGGACGGAAAAGCAGAGTTGGGAATCGTTTCCTGTGAATACTATGAGATGATCTTGACTGCACGGCTCAACAATGGTCGCCCCCCTACCTAGACGTACCCAATTGTCGTCGTCGTCGAAAGTTCGACAAGCACATTTGTGCTGAAACTGTTCATTTTCGAAGTGGCTAGGAGTAAACACTATTGGCGTTGAGTATGGATTATAGAATAATGTGGGAAGCGTGATGATTTCCTTCAGACTACAAAGAATCTTGGATCATTTGAGTTGAAAGTCCGGTGCCAAGGTGAAACCCACAGCTAGCTAGCCTGACCGACCGACCGAGCGAGCGACCGCGTGGTCTCTACCTCTACCTCTACCTCTACCTCTGAAGGACAGATAGGACATACAGACATCCCATGAAACAATGCCTCGTTCGGCAGACGGGACTACCTTTTTTCTTTGTCTGTGCTAATAATTCTTAAACTGCTTTAATCAAAGCAGGCCACCGCGTGAGACGACATTGGGCAGAAATACGATACTCGTCTCTTCTCTCTCACTCTCTCTCTCTCTCTCTCTTGCTCTTCATTAGGAGTTTATAACCCTGGTCTAGATATCGACGCATTGCGTTGCGGGTGTCTTATGCTCGTTTCGGATTCGGATGCGCTCAGCGCGCAACACCCCACCGCGGCGTTCCTAATTCTTATCGCATTACGAGCAGTTATTTAAAGAGCGCTTGTTTTTTCTCTGTTTCCAGGCTGCAAGATCAAAGCTCTTCGCGCCAAGACCAACACTTACATCAAGACTCCCGTGCGCGGCGAAGAGCCCGTGTTTGTCGTCACAGGCCGCAAGGAAGACGTCGCAAAGGCCAAGCGAGAGATCCTCTCTGCGGCCGAGCACTTCTCGCAGATCCGGGCGTCGCGTAAGAACAACCTGGGCGGCACAAGCCTAGTCGGCGGCGGCGGCAACGGTGGCAGCGGCGCGGCCGTAACCCCGCCCGGGCCGCCGGCCAACGTTCCCGGCCACGTGACGATCCAGGTCCGCGTGCCCTACCGCGTTGTCGGGCTGGTCGTCGGACCGAAGGGCGCCACCATCAAGCGCATCCAGCACCAGTCGCACACGTACATCGTGACGCCGTCTCGCGACAAGGAGCCCGTATTCGAGGTGACCGGCCTGCCCGAGAGCGTCGAGTCTGCGCGCCGTGAGATCGAGGCGCACATTGCCGTGCGCACCGGGAACGGAACTCCCGGCGCGCCCGGAAGCGTCAGCGGCATGGACGGCGGCGGCATGGACGACTCCCCGGACCTGCTGGCCTCGCTGTACAACTCCGGCCTGGGCTCGCTGTTCACTTACCTGGACACCAGCATCTTGCCCCAGACCAACATGTCGCTGGCAGACCCTTCGATGCCCATGCCCTTCCCGCCCATGACGTCGTCCACCGGCTCTTCGGGCGCCTTCTCCTCTTCCTCAAGCTCGTCGTCGAGCTCGTCCGGCGGCTCCGGCGGCCAGGGCGGTCGCCTCGGAGACCTGGGCTCGATCTGGAGCGGAAGCCTGGACCGCGACGAGGGCATCGGCGAGTCCCCGTCGTTCGAGACTTCCACGGCGACTTCGAGCATCTGGTCGTTCCCGACAACGTCGTCGCTGACGGGGATAACGGCGCGGCCGTCGCCGACGGCGTCCGCGTCGCCCACCGAGTCTCTCGGCAGCCTGGGCAGCCTGATGGGCGGCGGGGCCTCGCGGCGAGACTGCCTGGTCTGCGGAGACAAGGAAGTGGACGCCGCCCTCGTTCCGTGCGGACACAATCTGTTCTGCCTGGAGTGCGCCACTCGGGTGTGCGAAGGGGAGACCCAGGCGCTCTGCCCTGTCTGCCAGGTACCCGTGATTCAAGCCATCCGCATTTTCTCCTAAGCAAGTCGTTTTAGTCAGCGAGCGAGCGAGCGAGAGAGCGGCAGGCTTGCTGCGGGGGACCCTCACGGGCGGTGGCTACCAGTGAAGCGTCGTCGCTTTGGCAGAATGTACCAATGTGGCTGGGGGGGCTGTAATCGAGAAGGATTTTTATACAACGAAACGAGTAAATTAAAGTAAATTATTTAAATCTATATATTTTATGTTACAAGTACCTACTACTATTTTTGTTTTTAATTTAATTTATGTATTTGTGTGGATGCGATTTTTCTCTTTTATGCCTTCGACTAAACATCTGGTACATTCTGTGAAAGATAAACTGCCAATAATGTAGGTAGGCTCTAATGTAAAAAGTGTAGTAGTCGAACATTAGCGCGTGGGCACCTTCTCGCGCCTGCGCATCGGCCAATCACACGAGCGAGGCTGCCAGTTAGAAATGCATCCAAACCGATGGGGGAGCGCCCGTCGTAATAATATATTAAT
>QKMV01004104.1:0-10559 GCA_003287335.1 Lednia tumana
TTTAAAAGTGATAAGTTTAATCCCCTCTCCCCCCCCCCCCCTTCCCCCCTGCGAACGTTCGAGTTTACTTTTAGCAGGCGAAGGCATTCGATCAACAAGATGCCAATCAGTCCAACTCCAAGCCCACGGGCCAAATCTCATAAACCTCTTTTAAATCCTACAAAATCACTTCACGCACAACAAATACACGCCCAACACTTCACAGTATCTGCGATTTGTTATCCACTCTCACGTATCAAGTATCAACTTCACACACGCATGCATTATTTTCTCAAAGTACTTACCCTTAGGACCAGTTTTTCAGTGGCCCTTTAAATCTTAACGGTCCGTTAGAAAAATAATCAAGGCACCTGATTGGCTGTTGCCATGGTTATAACAAGTTAACGGACCGTCAGATTTTTAACGGGCCACTGAAAAACCGGTCCTTCGACCGATATGAAATACACCGTGTCACGACTCACGAACATATGAATGCTCGTGGTTCGTTGTCTACGTCACTCGAACTCATTAATTTCTGTCATTTGTAATCACACATTCCTTCAGCACTTGCTTCATGGAAATATACCACTAAATTATTTTACGATTGACCAAGAATATTCGTTTTCCACAGCTAAGTGGTATCGAAAGTTCCACCCACGAGAATTTAGTTGAAACACAAATAAACTAAAGCCGACTTTGACAGTCAGACGACCTACTTCGAAACGTGGAAAAATTGCTGTCATTGTAGATATTGCTCTGCAAACAGGGCGACTGTTTAGCATTCGAATCGGCCATGATTTATGATTTATGCCGTGTCGTATATGAGCGCTAACACCATAGAGCTAACACCATTTAGCTAACACCGTAACGCGTATCTTTGGCTAACTTCTTTCTCCCAGCTGTATATACGCGAACCCAAATTACTTAGTCAATTAATAACCCTCACACATAAACTGTGTAGTTCTTCTACCAGCATGCCAATAAACCATATCATTACCGAATGACAACTTTGGAAAGGGGTTGACTTTTGATTCGTCCCATACTGAAAAGAGGCGCTATTCTCATGTTCTCCATTTCAGACGACCAGGCGAAGCTGCATCTTCAGATGAAGGATTGTGCATTGCCTACATACAGATCAATTAGTCAGGTGTGAATTTAAAAATAACTGTTCGAATGACACAGTTTGTAGTTACGTAAGAACCTCCTATAGATCACGGTTGCATACATGTCTTTAATTTGTCTAGAAATAAAATACTCCGTAACGTTTTGTAACGTGTTTAACGCACTGTATACGTCAATAAAAATACTGTGAGTGCATGGAACTAGAGATGGAATTGCGCGTCCGTCTACCTTGTAAAATAGGTCCCTGTCAGTGTCTCGAAAATTTCTCATTGAAATTCTTGTTTCCCATGTGATTTGGCATGGGATACGAGTATTTCCATAAGCGAAATTCTTTTGAGACTAGGCCCTGGTGGTGACCGGGTATGCTGGTAGTGGTTTTCCGAGATTTCTCACATCACTTTCCAGGCAAATTCTGGAATAGGTCCTCTCCCAAGGCACTGGAATCTCCTTACAACCCCATATGTCCCATTTCTAAAGTTGTTACAACAGTCTTGTAGAGTGTGGTCGTCACCCCGAAATCGATAGAAAAGTTTGTTGATTATCTCGACTGAAACGAGAGCAATTCATAACAGAAATAATATAAGATATGCCCTGCCGAGGAGCACCAAGAAGAGTACCAAACTGCCGGTAGGTTCACAATAGTAATCGCAAAATGAAGTGAAGCCACTGCACTGTTTGCTATCTTAGCAGGCGGGAGTAGGGCTATGAATAACAGATTACATAGTCCGACCATGTAAGTCGACACAAACCTTAATTCAGCATCCATTTAGACTGTAGAGCCTGCAAAAGTAACTTCAAATCTACACCCACTCTCCAATCTCAGGACGTAATTGTGGTTCCGTCAAATGATATCGCAACATTATTTACTTTTATAGGCACACACCCCAAGTAATAATTTTTGATAAGCTCCAATTTTCAGAAAGAAAGAATTGGGTTGTTCAGATCCATAACGGCAACTGACCAATTCATGAGATAATTGTCCATATATTTTAAAAGTGGGTCTCGAGGGAATAAATAACCATATAGGCTGTTAATCTGATGTATGTTTTTTTAGGAATGGGAACGAACACGTAATATTATTTTATTTTAATGAATTACACCTTCCGACATAATATGATATCGCAAATCAGCAGAAATGAGCGAGCGGTGCGGCGCTGGAGCGAGGTCTCGATCCGAAAGGTCGCGATGCCAGTTAATCACAAACATTTCGGATTTCACGAGGCATGGGCAATTGAGAATCGTGCGCCCTTCCAAGTTCCATGGAGGTGTTTACTGCACGGCCTTGGAGACATTACCTTTATCAAACGACTGTAATTGCACAGGAAACAGGAAGAAACAGAACCGTTTAAATCACCAATCAAATGATAATATAAACATGGTTTTATAAGGGCGTCGAGACGTCAAACCAAAGCTTGAGACATTTTACTTCAAACGCTTCGTAACAAAAAATGGGGGAAAAGGAGGCAGACCGTAGGAAGCTATGTAATCTGAATTCAAAGTATAGAGAATTAATTATTAATTACCATCATAATCGACTGACTTAATTGGTTGGTACATAGTAAAACATCTTTTTCACGCTTTTTTATTCTTTGGGTCGATTGTAACGGAGACGGTTTTTGTATACCATTTGTGACGCAAACAAAATGCTGAGCATGTACAAATGTTTATGTTTTTCTCACAAAAACAACACGAAAGTGTCCTTATCGGTTCGATCAGAGTCCGGGATCGTGGCCGTTCCAAGTTGTGTGATATGGCGATAATCTCGTTGTTTGATAACGTGATTTTTTAAATCTGTTTGATGTACTGTCAAAGTCCGCTGTTTTTCTCGACAGCAAATAATATGATGCTACTTACGGTCCTGTGTGTCTTCACATCATCTAATTAGAATAATGCAATTAACACGTAAAAGTTTAGCTAATTCCAATTAATACTACATGCCATTTTATTATTTTGTGCTGTATTTTTCAATAGTTTTCATTGACTTTAATATCGAGGACGTTTTAATTAACAGTTGGACTTTATACTGTACTGATGCGAACGCAAAAGTTCCGAATCCAGGTCAACCCCGGATAAATTCGCGCGTTTTCTACTCAGTTTTCATCGATTGCTATTTGATGTATCAAAAAAATTAAGGGCAAGGTTACCCTAAGTTAGTTGGTTTCATTGTTTGCACATTACGTATATTAAAAAATGCACACGAGCTAAAAGACGCCGCACGGCGCACATAGACACCTATCTATACCTATACTCGTTAGCTATTAATTACCAGGACATAGCCTGCATTGAAGAGAACTAGTGAATTTTCCTCGGCTTCCGACAACTGCGGAAAATAGCATTAATTATTGGACCGCTAAGACGTAAACAAGATGTGACAAAGGGAATGACGCTCTCTAGAGTCGCAACCGGTAAATATAGCCCATACGTAGCTATGTGTGTTTTCGTGGACATTCGTGTTCCATGCAAATTACGTTCAAGGCAAGAGCCATCAACTTTAGATTCAGCCCACGCTGTCGTTATCAGTCACTATCCCCTTGGCCTCTTATCACATCAGGCGGGGACGTCGGAAGAAACCGCCGCGAATGCTCGCAGCGACGCTACAAGCGACGCCGTCTGCTGAAACCAGGTCCCCAACTTTTGTTCAGACTCCCTTCGGAGAAATCGCACATATGCTGAACGAATGCTGACCTATTTCGCGCAAGAGGTGCTAGCTGGTTTAGTGCAAAAAAACGCGTTGCAAAAGAATGCTTTCGTGCGGACTCCCTCAAAGAAAACGAAGTTTAACCCCAATCCAGTGGCGTGCGCGCAATAGTCATGCGTACTGTCCGCTCTGAAAATAGGCCTTGCCGAGAGATCGATCCCAGAATAAAAGCAAACCTCTTGGCTCGGCGGCAAACAGTCGACGTTCTGTGCTCGTTATAGCAACTGCGCCTGTCGACGATCCGGCCTTTCTCTCGACGTTTGTCACATCTTTAAATGATGATCCTTAGTCCGTGGTCGAGTTGTGGGTGCTGTGAATATCGAGTGCTCGAAGTTCCGAAGAACCAAACGTGCGTCCAGTAATAGCGTGGAAATCTTCTCATCCTCGCTACCTGCCAAGGTACACTTGTGCGTGATAAAGTGCGAATTGTTTTGTGTTGGTGCTACGCTCTGCAAGCCATCTCGGCGCCATTGTAGCCTGTACGAATTGGCCAGTTGTAACGTGTGATCGCGACGCGAACAGACCAAACGCGGGCTCCAAGTTTCGGGAAAGTAACCCCACATCACAACACTGGCATCGTCATACACGGAGAGGACTCGACGAGGAATGAGGCCTGATCTACAATCATCAATACGACATACCTCTTCGGATCACTTCTCTGAAATACTAGCCAACATTTAGTATACGGCTACGGATGGGATGGTTTATTTTTAATTCCATTGCCAGAATTTTGTTAATTTTTCGTTCATCATCGAACTAGCCGACGTGTAGATCGGTTCAACTACCTCACGATTACGTCAATCAATATATAATCACAGATCGAGATCTGCATATAGTAATCTCGCATGGCTTTTAGATACTTTATCAGATACCTCGCTACATCGGCTTGGACGTTTCTCGTGGAGTTCAGGAATTACCTATTTTTCGGTTCGTTCATCGCGTTGTTCACATCGTTCATCCAACTGCACAGTCTGTGCGATTGGTACATGAAGGTAACCCGAAGCGAGTCGACCTGCTGCCTGCCGGGTCGGAAACCCTGGTGCTATTTGGGGTGGATCAACGACGACGACTTCTGTTGCCGCAAGAAAGGAGTGTTAAAGAAATCGGGGGGTGCAGACGACGCCATGGCACCGACGATCAATTCGGACTGTGACCCAATAAAGGTCAAGGCTGGCGACGGGAAGAAGGCTGCGGCGGCACGGAATGAAGGTAAGAATACTCTCGGAGATTGTGGGGGTGATCGCGATCGGTTTATAACGCGAGGTCGTTGCGGTTTCCTCGGTAAGATCTGACGTCGGCATTGCGGCACCCGAAATAAACAGCAAAACATGTGCCTAATCCGATTTAAAAATTAGAAACTGACGCGTGCTTGCCTCATTGTGACGCAATGCAGGAAAACGCAATGTCTCGTTGTCGACACCGCTGTGCAGAGCATCATTTTGCGTTTCAATATTGTAGAAAAGAATCGAAACAAAACAAAACCACAACACCAAGTGTAAAAAGCCGCGCGGATATCCTTGCGGGATGAGGTTACCCCAGCTGCGAGTCCCTGCTCTGTATCCGTATCAGATAAGAATAAGTTCTGCGGGCCATCTAGTAACCATCGCGATGCTTCCAGTTCGAACTGGAGACTTGTTGTGCAAACACTGACAAAATAATAAAAATGGGTAAGCTAGCTAGCAGCTGACAATGGTCACAGAAGTGCAGCTGAATTTCTGAGATTGCATCTAATGCCATGTAGTACCTACTCGCTTGAAATGAAAATGTTTATTGGACGTTGACGTCAATTAAAACCTTGTGTGTAGAGCGAAAAGACTGCTTCTCACTGCTCACAAAGTACTATGTGTCAAATAATTGTGGTTTGTTGTCGGTTAATTGCTGCCTGTTGCTGCGTTACATACTGTTCGTATAATGAGTACTTCGTCAGCTCATGCCTAATGAAATTGGCTAGATAGTGTTTAATTAACCTTTGCCTGATCCGTGCTGTTTATCGCTTATCGAGCACTTAGTCTATCTTATCTCCGCCGAAATTATTTGCGATTCACAAGGGTCTAACGGGCAATCTTATTGACAAATGTGTTTACTTTCGTTAACAACTTTGTTTTCCAATGGCATGATCGCCAATCATCAACGAAGACAAACATGTGATGTTAAATGTGTTTTGATAGGTTGATACCGTTCATTAATAATCACCTCTATTTTACCGGAGAGAATAAAAGTACCACAGGGAGCATTTGTTTACCATTTTCTCCACGCAGGTTTACCGCTGCTGAACAAATAACGTGTTTCCCATGATCTACTTGAGCCTAGCAGAGTTTATGCAGGTAGTAAACAAGTATAACGAATGGATCAGGAACTGACACCACCTGAAGCTGAAGTCATGTTGCCAGCAGCCAAGAAACATGGAGAAAGATATGCTCCGCGAGGAGGCAAAAACACTTAGATTATTATGGACTTAAAAATCATGCAGCGTCTAAAAATGGCTGGCCTCGAAACTCATTTTAGCATAGAATAACATGCATTGTAAATGTTGGAACTTATAAGCAAAAACGACCGACGAGGTAAACGAACTGATCAAGGACCGTCCGCCCTGCATTTTTGCCTATAGGCAATGCGTGCGACATTTATGCGTAGTTGCTGCATAGTGAAGACTACGAGTATATTTTGATAAATATGCAACCGACCTTAATGACAATGTACCAGTAGCTTGTGAATGTGCAGAAGGGAATTGAACATGTTTGCACGTAGTGCTAATATGTACCTACACCGTACATTTTATTACAAAATAGGTTGGCTAGAAAGTATAATTATTTTAATGTCTTGTCCTTGGTAATGTCCCACAAAGTAAATAAATTTTCTTAGTAAAAATCTCCCGCAGAATAATTGCTTTCGTTGGCCATAAAAATAACTTCAGTAAAAAGCATGTATGTAAATATTGATTTAGTGACTTTTCAAAATCGTCTGCTCTAATCAACCGAAACTTTGCCTTAGATGCGGACACAAGGCGTTTCGGCCCACTAGTCATCACCTTAGTTGGGCTGCCTGCTCGCGGCAAAACCATCGCTGGGCTCAAGCTAGCCCGATATCTGCGATGGAACAACTTCAAGACCAAAGGTCAGTCAACAACAATCAATACCTACCATGCACACTCAAATGTTCATTCCAAGACTAAAACACACACACGCCAATGACTCAATCACTTTTGGAAGAACGTATTCTGCTATTCTATTGCCATTTATTTTAGTAATTCATTAATACAATACCATTCTATTTATATACCATCCTATACATATCTTGGAAACTTCTTCCAGGGTTTGAAAGGAACTCAAAAACATTAATTGCTATCAACACATTTAGATTAAATAGTACTTTTAGTTCTTGAATTGGTTTTCAAGGTAAAAATACCTTCGATTGGAATCTACAGGAAATCCAAATGAATACTTACTATCATAGGAATAGGTCATCAAAGGTATTTTGTTTTTATTCAACTAGCAACAAGGCACTATGCCACTCAACCAGAAATGTATCTTAATTTTAAGATACAGTCAGTTTCCCAACACTTTGGGAACCTATTCTATAATTTCCAAACTGTTTAGACCTGCAACCCAATTTATAGAACGGAAAACTTTAGCAACACACCTAGCTTTAGTGATTATTAGGGGTGGAAGGAAGTTTTTTTCAATAGTTTTTGGATATTATTTAATATTGGTTTGATCACCTTTTAATACTTTTTTGTATTATTATTGAATATAACTTAACAAAAACCGATTTTTTTTTCATAATAGGGTGCGCATAAAGGGTGCGCTTGTTTCCTATATTTCTGTTTTTGACGGAATGGTCATTTTTGCCAATGCAAGTCATTTTCAGGTGCAAGGACTTTCACAATTGCAGTTTGTTTCGAAATTTCTTTAGAATCCTAGCATTGCCGAAAATCCAACTTCACTGTTGTACGTGAAGATGTAAAAGGGAGCTGCACAGCACATTCAAAGCTTCCGGCAACAGATTTGAAAGGTTGCCTCAGAAGGCCCCACAAATGAAACCTGAATCCCACGTAGCTTTCCTTCTTAATCCTTTTTTTCAGTTTCCCCATTGTTTCACTATCCCATTTTTGATTACTTTTTATTTTCAAATAACGAGGAAATGTTCACAGTTCAAACAATTTTTGCAACTCACCAAAAATTGGCTCTTAACCCACAGTTTGGGAAACGCTGGTCTAGGTGTTCATTTGGATTTCCTGTGGGCTCCAATTTTAGGAATTTTTGCATTGAAAACCAATACAAGAAAGAAGTAAAATTAAAATTTTATAATTAATGTTTTTTTGCACTTGAATTCCCAAGCTTGTGAAAATGCTAGGCAATGCTGTGATGCATTGATGTGTGATTGCCTAGATGCAAACATGTGATTGCCTAACATTTTCATTCTTGTCATGTGATATTTTTTGTTAAATTTTTTCTTATGTTAATCTAATAATAAACATCTAGTTTAATTTTTTTTATTTGAAAGAAGAACTACTTGATTGTTTTTTTTAAGAATATTAAAATCACTTCAAAAATACCTGCTACTCGAGGACTTGAATCCCGGACCTTTTGCTTACCGTGCAAATGCTCTAAACCACTGAGCTAAGCAAGGTACGGCATTTCGGGAGTGATTTTAATCTATGAGTGGTAGATCTCAATTGAGAATTTGATCTAAGTGGCTTTGACATGTTTCAAAGATCGCACCAGAACAAGCTATGCTATACTGCATTACACTCTAACCAACTCGAATAACTCCCAATAACGTGGGATACGCTGAGTTGACAAGGAATAAACTTTTAAAGCCAAATACACGGCCAGTTATAATTTTTTTTAAGAATATTATACCTAGCCGTGTATTTGGCTTTAAAAGTTTATTCCTTGTCAACTACTTGATTGGTTTGCGCTCAAAGCTATACGGGTACCTGTTATGGTACGTTTTGTAGGGGTGGTTCTAGGTTCAACTCAATCGGACTTGCCGTGTGAGCTGTGTGGACAAAAAATGCTAAGCCCGTGTTCTCCCCTGGGTTTTGCAGTGTTCAGTGTGAGCGAGTACCGGCGGCAGCTGACGGAGAGCTACGGCAGCCATGACATGTTCAGCGCGGAGAACGAGGAGGCGCTGGAAGTGCGGCATCAAAGCCTGACGGCCGTCGTCGAGGACGCCACCAAGTGGGTGCAGGCTGGTGGCGATGTCGCCATAATTGACGGCACCATGGCAACACGAGCCAAGCGGCACTTGGTGCACGACCACTTCTCCGGCCGGCTGGGGCTCAAGGTTTTGTTCATCGAGTTCGTCTGCGACCAGGAGGAAATGCTGACGAGGAATGTCAAGGTGAGCCGTGCACGAGATCGGATTCAACTCTGACGCCACGTCGAAGTATAAACACTAGTGACTCGTTACCAATTTTTCGAGACTCATGTCTTCTTCTTATTCTTAGCACTAGTTTTCAATAAAGCTGTGATTTAACTGGGTAACACTGCTAGGAACTTCTAACAAACGAATTCTCAACTTTTCCCCTGTGAAGAAGCACACAGTACAGTTTGCAAAACGTTGGGAATTTGTTTCTTAGAAGGGCTTAGCAGTGTTACCAAGTTATATAACAGTTTTTTTTTAAACTAGTTACTCGAATTTAAAATATGGAACTTTTTAAAGAATTTTTAGAATAAAAACATTTCCAGATATTGTTCAGAATTACAATTTCCTTCAAGTGAAATACTTTTTTATCCGTTGATTCCTTCCTTTCATAGAGTTCATAATAAATAAACACAGAGTACCCAAATATATATTTAAATATTGTTTATTTGGAATTTATTGGTCATCTCATCTGAAATAACTCATAAGCCAAAAAATCGACTTCCGAGATACTTTTATTCCACAAATAACTTCTCTGACATTGAAACTATTTGAATACAGAGAAATTGGCTCATGTCCAAGCTGAGCATGTTACGTGTATCAACTAGCGATAGATTAAAGACGAAAATTTGTCAATTTCACCTGAGCTTAGAGCTTCCTTCACTATTTTAGCATAGTCGTTGCCAAAAATGTGACAACAGTTTTGAGACAACATCACGTGTAAAAGGAAATTATGACGTTATGAGTAAAAACCCATCAAGAACTAAAACCCTCGCATGATTTCGTTCTTCAGGAGATACTGAAAAACAGTCCCGACTACCGAGACATGCCGTTCGAGGGGGCTCTGGACGACTTCAAGCATAAGGTGCAACACTACATCAAAGTGTACCAGCCAATGAGGTCCAAGCTGGAGCCCACGCTGGCATTCTTCAAGTATATCAATGAGGGGGAGGACATTTCCGTACACCACGTCAAGGGGCAGCTGGAGACAAGCGTGCTCACGTTCATGACCAACTACAGGGCGGCTCCTAAGACGCTCTACTTCTCTCGGGTAAGTCGGGGTTCAGTTGAAAATACCTGATACATTAAAAAAAAACGGTTTTTTAACTAGGTAACACTGCCAAGAACTGCACAAATTCATAACGTTTCGCAAACTGTGTTGTTAGATTCATCTATGGCACCCGACATCTGTCATACAGCTAGGAACAAAGTTCGCGAAACGTTGGGAATTTATTTGGGCAGTTCTTAGAGTGTTACCCAGTTAAATAGTAGTTTCTTTGAAAACTAGTGCTAAGATTAAGAAGTAGACTCCTTTTAAAAAAAATGTTAATAACTGGGTTAAACTGCTGAAAACTTTACTGACACTAAACTGCCAACGTTTCGCTAACTATTC
>QKMV01004105.1:0-10559 GCA_003287335.1 Lednia tumana
AAAAAAATACTGTGTACGGGTCTTGCCTATACGTTATCATTGGGTGGGGTTTGGAAAACCTAATCCTATGTCGTCCACATGGAGAAATATAGCGCTTGGCTGGCGCTAGTGAGTTACTGTGTCAGGTCTTCTGGAATGGTATATGTGTGAGGTACAAGGGTTGAAAATCAGAGCTGACTTTAATGGGGATAATAAACATTGTGCTGTGGTCCAGACAGAGCAATTGGCACAATTAGGAATGAACTTCGTAAGATAATCTTCTCTGCTGTAAAACACGATGTAAAAATATTAATAAACGATGTAGAATGGATGGATATATTTAATTACCCCTTTTGCACGCCATTATTTTTGCCTGAAAATTCTATTTAAACGATGTGGTTTTATTTTTATAATGACTGAAATATGAGATATTTATTCAAATCATTAAAAAGAGATGCAGAAAGTGATGTTTAAAAATAAACTGAACTCTAGTTATGGAATGGGTTCCGAACGGATGAGAAAAAAAAACAGTTCTCTATCATTTTCAATCCAGGCCATAATTTCTATACAATCATCATTTTGTGCAGAACATCTTTCGACTTATTTTATACTACCAAACCCCAATTCCAAATGTTTGGTTTAGAGGGATTTCTATTTCACCCACATTTCCTGCTCGTGAAGTTGATGTTTTAATAATATTGTTCGGTTCTACTGTGCTCGACGAATGCTTACAACAATGGCCGCCTGCAACGGCAAATTGTTACGGAACAGAAACAGCGTTGGACTGCGTCCGCACGCATTGGGCCTGCGGGTTAAATTACTTTGTGGTCCGAGTTTGTGGATGGACGTTTTAACCGTAATTTACTTCTGCAGCCACATCTAGAGCGAGCCTCTGTTCTCCCGCGCACTTGGCTGGAAGGCTCTTGATAGACTTCCCCTGTTAATCGAAGCTGTAAGACCATTATAAATGGACTCCTAAATCCTAACTCCAACTCCAGCTCAAGCACGGATTCAATTGCTCAACAAAGGGCGTGATGATAATTAGGATAAAATATACTTGTAGCTGCGTGCTAGTTGCGTCCTATTTGCGTTAATTGTGATTTAGTTGAGTCGTGTTAAAGTAGATTAAAACTCAGAATTTGTAGATACTTCTTGAAATTCATTAGTAATTACCTACTGTGTATTACCTTAAGCTTCGAAAGAACAGTACACAGTATTCGATGAGCAAGTAGATCTACGCACAGGCATTATTAAACAACATATTTTCATACTGTTTTAGAATGTTGGTTTCTCGTTGCCAATAAGACATGCTTCGCCAAAATAAGATGGAAATCCCGGTAGAATACATTTTGCTGTAGGCTGTGCCAAAGAGAGTCTAGTATGGCTGTACCTTGCTTATTTTCTAGTTTGAAATAATCACGTTTCTTTTTTGTTTTATTCCAGTGCCATGTCGAGAAGACGGGAGAGCTTGTGGCTTCGTCGCCGTGGCTATCCCTTTGGACTCATCATCGTTCAACTGTAAGTCTAAACTTTTTCAAGCTTCTTTATTTTCAAAATGTGACTTGAAATTGGAGCCTTGCTTGCATTGCCTTGAATACTTTTCCCAGCTTTTTAGCCTGCAGACAGGCATAAAAGGTGAGGTACTTCATTTTCTCGGCGGTTATTTTATTATTTACGTTCTATTATGAAGAGCAGAGCAGCGATGAACACCGCACACGCTGCTTAAAATATATTTCACTTTCTCTTCACGGGGTTTCGCACAAAGATACGGATATTTTATTTAATTTTTCAGCGATCAATAACGAAAAAACAGTTTGTGTTTGAGCATATTTTCCCGTGAATTAAAACAAACCTCCCACAGAATTCCTGCTACTACATGCCCGATTTGATCGGAAATAAAGAGAGTGGAGAAGCCGTTATAATTTTCATTTTTTCCAAGAACGAAGTGAATAGGTACGATTTTATGAATTTCACTTCAAAAATACCCGCCTACTCGAGGACTTGAACCCCAGGCCTATGGCATACATATTAATTGCCCTACCAACTAAGCTAAGCACGGTTCATGTTGGTAGCTCAGTTGGTGAGTTCGAGTTTTCGAGTAGGCAGGTATTTTGGAAGTGAAATTAAAATTCTTCGCGTTAATACTAGCCGTTTCAACGGCTTTACATTTATAATCCTTGCTATATCTTATATCTAATCCAAAAAACGTTCACAACCCTATCCCATCCCAAACTAAACCTATTCCTGAGCCCAACTCTTTTTACCACCATACTGCCATTAGCACGAATTACCCTGTCTACACAACAGTGTGAAAATATACTTTTATAACCAGCAACGCCATACATAATATACTCTAAAACTTATATGTCCTCTGTGACGCCTGGCGCCTGCTGAAAGGTCGCTATAACGAGGAAATCCCCGAGGCGCCATCTACATTAGTGACCCATGGTGACCACACCCTGACAACCTCACCCCCATCCCCCTTCCAACACCCAACGACAAATGGAAGGTGGTACAACAACGCCACACAATTAACTAGCAGAGTACTTAGTTATATCGACTATGAATATAAATTGGTAGACATGTACGTATATATATGACAATCGTAATGCTGCATTCAGAAGTGCGACCTAATTTTGCACGCTACCCATTATACGCGATGGTGAAGAGAGAGGGGTGAAGAAAACTTGTAAGCTTATAGGGTGTTACGAAATAGGAGCTATTAGGAGGGAATTTCAGTACTTTTTCCGATAACTTTTCCTAATTTTGTGTGTTAGGTTAATGCATCTAGAGGACACATTTTTGTTGTCTGTTACTTTAGCCAAAAAGGTCGTGAAATGGCTTATGTCACGCAATTGCAGATTGTTGGACAGTATGGGGACACGCCTAAAGCCATCTTTAATTGTATGGTGGACGCTTTTAGACTTCATTCGCACGTTGGTCCTAATTAAAATAGAGTCACATAAAAAAAAATACGTGTTGTTTATTTTGTCTCTTGTATGGAGAATATTACAAAATGACCGTATGGAAGCAAGTCAAATTAATAATTTAGCGATGCAGTGTGTTGGTAATTGCAGAATGTTTCGAGAACTATTCGCAGAGGTTGCAATCGATGACCTTGGCTATTGAAGAAATAGTTCATCGGAAGCGCCATAAAATAAGTAAATTATCATTGCCTCAAGTTGTATGAGTTTGTCAGATTTATATGGTTATTGTTCAGTTTTAAAAGCTCCTTTAGGTATCGGAAAACTCTAAATAGAGGTCCACCAAGAAGGGAAAAATCAAGCAAAGAAACGCCTTGCACAGAACTATGAGTATAGGATTCGGTTTAGGCCCATATGACTATTTAAAACTGATCCAACTTTTTGTGACAGATATATTCACAAAAGAATTTTTCATTGCCAGAAAAGATTACATAAGATGACCAATGCATTCGTTGCATCTAGCTTTATTCTTTCTATAAGTCAAACCATCTCACCACAAAGAGCTCATGGAAGTCGACGTTTATTGGACCAACTAATGGTCGCCGTATATTCTACTCGATTTAACTGACGTCTTTGAAAGCAATGAACCCACAGACGACGACGACGACGCCGACGACGACGCCGACGACGTCGACGACGCATTACGCTCCATTTGCCACCATACAACCTTAGCTGGTAATCTTACACAGATCCTTTTTCTCTCGCGTCATTTCACACGTTGCTCATGATGTCGCGTAGTAAGACGCGGAAACCACTTTCAGCTGTTACTCGCTGTCAGACTACAAGTTCGCTGGCTGAGCATACCATGACCTGCCCAAGTGTCGAAGATTTTAATTTGAAGATTTCTATGCACTATTTAAAGTGAGAAATCATCAACAATAGTAAAAAATATACAAGGCGGGTTCCGATTCGTGGGCCCGGCTTTGCGTAACGGTTTTTCGCCATGAGGCTCTTCTAAAGCTATTTCAGTAAATTCTTGACTGTGATTGGTCGAGCAGTGCCAAGGTCATCAACTTACACGTGTCGTTGACAACAAGAAGGTTTTGATCGTTTCTACCATTCGCATGTTTTAGAACAAGTATTTGCGAATTGCTTTTGTGGGCTAGATTTTAGTTTCTCGTCGAACTCAATCGCTTTCGCGCGTACATTGTGACGGTATCGAATAGCGGCATATAAAGGAAGCTGCGATAATCCATAGAACATAACATCTTGTAGGTTTCAGTTGCTTTGAAAATGCATAAAGAATATTTCTCATCTCATGCCATAAAAGTATATACATGTACACGGTATGTAGTAAAACAGTTCATACAAAACATGTTCGGTCATGCAATAGTGTCAAATGATTGGGTGTTTACAAAAAAGCACCACGTAAAAGCCAAGGCGTTCCGATACCTCAGCATCTACCTATGCATCGAGTGGGTGGAAGAGTAACAAGAAAACGACATTGCCCCGTCATGCAAAAAATGAAGAAAGCGTCTGCTTCACGATCGCTCAGCATCCGCTCGATGCAGTTTCTTGCAGCGAAGTTTGTAACTAAATTTGTCACGCAATAACATTTCACGATTTCTCGCGGTGAGTTTATCGAACAACCGTTGGATATTTGGTTGATTGGTGCAATCAAAGTTTGTATTTAAATACACGGTCGATAGTGGCTTGGTTTTACCTCACATTGTGTAGTGTTTTAGTATTATGACAGGCATTGCTGAAGGGTTGAATCTCTGCTAAATTGAGATATCAGAAACTATGCGTTGATCCGATTTCACCGGTATAGAGAGGCCTTTGCGTTAATTAATTCAATTTGTGGTTAATAACTTTATATAGATTATCGGTTGTATCCGACAAAGGGGTAAATGCTTGAGAGCAACAATGCATGGTAGGATTATTCTGTCAGAGTAATAGGCATTATTGAATGTGAAACAGGTGGGATAATGATTGCACAATGGTACATGACACACTTTGAGAGTTCCATACATCCAGTTGGGTGAGAGAGGATGAGAATAATTGGTTCGTGTATAGGGTGAATAAACGGGAGTGGGGGAATTTGGTGGAGCAAATGGGCTGGACTGGTTTTCGGTTACAAGGAAATCGATGGAATTCTGAAGGATTTTGGAAAGATTGGATTTAGCAATTACGTTAATTAAGTAAGAAGCTGTTAAACTTGGACCTCTGAGTGACGAAGGGCTGGTTTTATAATTTGTCCCAACTTCTACCGAACTATTTAATCCTCCGAACGACCTATGGTCATTATGGTGACAACCAATCAGCTTATTTTGTTTTCATGTTGTTTAGAGGATAAAATAGTTTGAGAGAAGTTTTGAAATAGCTTGATACATACCCTTATTTGGAAGTATGATAATATCTTTACAGTAATTACGTTTTTTCTGATATATTTCATGATTTTAAACAATAACGATGTACTACACAAATATTGTTTCATAAAACATTGATGCTTCGCGTGGCCTAGGCAAATTCTGGCGGCTTCTATGTCTTAATAGAACGTGTTGTTTTTCGTACATTTTGAACAAACCCTCTTGAGACTGCAGATAGTTTCAAAATACACCCGGCTCGAAGCACGCGTAAGTAACGGTCATGAATAATTTGACATGCGAAAAGCGAGCTTTTATTTATTTATTTCTGACATTAGGTGTCTCGCAAAGGACGTGGAAAATGTAAAGAAAAGTGAAGATTATTAGCGAAAGATGCGAAAGTTTTTTACTTTATTGTTTCTGACTTGCCAGACATCTCTTGTGACTCTCTTTCCCTCTGTAATGGATCCCAACAGATAATTGTGGACATCAAAGTTTTTATAAGTTTCCGTGCTCTTTTCGGAAGGATAAAGTGAAAATAAAGCTTTGTATCGTCGAGACGGATATACATGCGATTTTCTCCAAGTGGTTGTTTTAAAAAGCATCAAGCAATGTAACGACTTTGGTTTGAATGGCAAGTAGAAAGAGCTAAACTAACCATCGCTTTAATAATGTAGCACTGCAGAGCGTGTACATTGTACCCTGTACAATGTACACTGCATAAATGTGGAGCTAGCTGCAGCTATATAGCTATGCAGGGTAAAGCTAAACCTAGCCATTAGTGGTAATTGCCTTAACTAAACAGTCCGTGCGTTTTGCTACTTTATGTACATAGGACCACGAAAACTATACGGTACGTATAATATAGCATGCTTTTGTAATGTACTCTGTGTACTAAATAATGTACGCTCCATGACATGCAAATAATAATTCCAGTTACCATCGTTTTCGGGTATTGATGTAGGATTCAAATAGTAATTTAGGACCATGTCAATTTTATGCTGAATTCACATTCAATCAACAGTTGAACTCTCTGATTTGATCATGTAGAACACCAATGTCTTTTCAGTTAGCTAGGAGCTTTATTATGCTATGTCTATACTTCAATAGAAAGATTCTCTGGCATTAGCAATCTGAATCATTTCTCGTTTCTGGCGAGCAAAGAAATAAAAAAGGTGGCTATTCTGTAATAAGTTATGCGATCAATTCGCCGCATGAGCTTTTTAGTGACTTCATCCGTGTAGGTTTATGGCTACGTTGGCACTGTTCAGATGTTTTTATGATGCATTTTCCATTTCCATCTCATTTGCCTGATTGAAAGAATGGGGTTCCTGTTCCTTTTTTCCGTTTGCTGGCGAAAGATTAATTGCCACCGGCTCACTCCACTCATTATCGTCATCAAAATCCCACAACTTTGGCGACGATTGTGATAAATCCACTCGAAGATAACAAAATTGTTTCCGTCAAGAAACTCGGGGTTGTTTTATTTAGCGAACGTGTTTGCACGCTTAAAGCTTTTCACTCAGCGAGACATGGCCGCTGCTTTATAATACCGATATGAAGAAAATGAGGAAATCTATGCGTGTATTTTTATACGAATCGCTTTCGTAAAAGTTGCGGGAAACTTTTTTCTTCTTCTTCTTATTCTTCCTCTTCTTTCTTCTGCTCCCCCACGCTTGTTCCGAATGCAATTTAGCTTTCTGAGCTCGCTCTCTCCGTAGTACATAACGAATGAGAATCGACCTGAGGTATACTTTTGTCGCCCTTTCGAAAACAAGATGAGGTTAAGGGACGAAAAACTTTGGCGCGTGAATCGATGTTCTAGCAATTTCCACCCCATTATGAGGTCTCCTCTAACCCCCCCGCGGAACTCGCAGTGTCCCCGTTACCGTGCCGCATTCTTTCTCTCGAAGCAATGACACTTTAATCTGGGCTATCATTAAAATCAGGCCTATAAGTTGGTTTGCTTTCAACTATTGCTAAGCCTCTCAGCCTCACAATAGGTTAATATCTCTCTCTCTTTTCTTTCTTCGCCCTAGTGTACGATTCGAATTGTTGATTTCTTAGGCTCAATTACTAATTCCTTCCTATACAAGTTTATTTAAGGCTATACTGGAGCTTTGGGGGACTTACTGCCATTCGATTTCCTCCTGCATTATTTATTTTGCCGAACAAGACGTGTATATACGTATACCGGTTCGTGTCGGTATCTACCAAACGCATTTCCGGCCTGGGTGCTCTCTAAACGCAGCCGCGCGTGCGTTCCTGTAATTTTTTATTATAATTCTCTCCGATTATCAAACGCTTTTCCTCGGGGAGTATTCTTGAAATGATTCCCCCCGTCGAACCATTCTTACGTGGCTGTACAAGCTGGCTGTATTCAAGCCATTTCCTCAATGTGATACGAACCGTGACAAGTAACAACTCCGTTCAAATAGCTTTTTGAGGGCCAACTCAACGTAGATCTACCACAATTCGAATCAAAATGAACTCGACACTGCAATTCCCATGCATATGTTAGGTTTTAAGTTGACGCAAATACGACTGGGTTCAACAACATAATTACCCAAGTATAACCTTGGGTTTATATTTGTGTTAGCCATTTCACTGGTGCTGGTCATAAAAGAACAAGCCTGGTTTTCTTTGAAATAATGTTTGGTGGTCAATGCAATTTCATACAGCGATAGAAGAGGCTCAGGTAACTATTTCCTTTTCACACACCAGAAAAAAAAAAAAATGGGAGACGAACTGCAGTGTGGTATGTCTTTTTGGGCTTACTTCTACAAGAGCACACGCTCTAGAGCTGCTACTGGAGCTTGTCTACAGAGCCATGGCATAAAAGTATGTCTAGTGAAACAGAGATCTCATCGCAGGATTTTTCTCTATGCCGTGGAGTACACCAGCCAATCTTTCGGCTTCTCTTTTGCACTCCCTACCACACCGCACAGAAACGAATAACTGCAAGTAAACACAAAACCAAGTCCATTACCCAAATTCGCGGTACAAATTTGTTCGCAAAACTCAACAGGAATAGGCATATTTTAGAGGAGCCTCAAGCTCAAGGACTAACACAAAAACCAACTACACTATTTGATTAATAGCATTAAATCATTTCTGCACATCTAAACGGCCAATCGATATAATCTAATCGGTGAGCCTCCGCGTAGGCTCCAATTAGCGTATACGACGGCGGCGATGGCGACGGCGGTGGCAAGAGCAAGCATGCATGCAATCCAACGCCAGGTGATGGTTGGTTCCCTTTTGAACAACACCTGCAGCCTCGCTCCGCTTGCCGCCGAGCGCAGTCAATCGCGACATTATTATTGTTGAACATCGGTTTGCCTACCGCGCGACGCCGACCTCTCCTGACTCTTGTCTGGCGTGCTTTAAGAAGCTTTAATTAGGCGTGCATTTCATTTGAAGAAACATCATTGTTTGAGTGGACGGCACACGTTCCCGACCACACGGGGTCATCGCGCGTGCCTCATCACGCAACTAGCCAACCACCGTGACAGACTGATTATAATCAAGAGTTATATTTTCTTATAAATGCTAACTGCTGCGGCAGATGGAAGTTTCATTATAAGTATAGTCGGATTTTATGGTTAGTACATCTAGCTTTGCTTTAGTCGTGTCAATAAATAATATGGCCTGTTTTCTTGAAGAACACTTTTTAATTAAAAGAATCGAGAGTTAAAACTGTTGTAATGAATTGCAATTTTCATTGGCGTTGTTTATGTACCTACAGCTCATATCGCATGTTTTTACTTTGATGTGTAAATCAATTGCTTTATAAATGTTTAGGGAATTTGGCTCAAAAGCAGGAATAACGCCCCTAAACTATACAAGTTAAATACAAGCTGGGTGTGAGAGACAGTAGAACTAATGTGGCTTGTATGAATACTTCTTAATGGAACAACGAGCTTTTGTTGTTACAGTTTTCATTGAATTTACCGGTGTACTTCATATGGTTCGATGCGATATCTTAACCTGAAGGCAAATTCACCGAAATTGAGCTCACTCGAAGATAAAATATGCGCTGCATCTGAGCTCATGCAAAAATAACTTAACTTGTTAGATATAATGTCGGTGTTAGAACCAGATACATTGGCAAGTTATAGCTAGCTAGGTTACGTTCAAAATGTGAAACATGATCTCTAGCTAACTTCTGACTTACAAAGTTCACAAGCAGACTTCGTCTCAGCTGCACAGCGACGTTGAACAAAGTCTCTTTCCTTCACGGAATACTCTCTGAAGGAAACTTTGGTCGTGAAAGCTGAATACCGTTGTCCAGCGTCTATGCTGATGTAGATGTTGGCTGAAAAGTCCGTCTATAGACCAAAGGACGCCCTAAAGTTGACAAGATCCCTCCATCGCCAAGAATGGCAGCCATTGATGGGTGGTATGCATAGTGTAGAGAAGTTATGTGTTTCCTCATGCAAAGCTAACTGCATCCCATTATCGAGCGGATGTTGAACATTTTCTACCAACGTCCAGCAAGGATTGATTTGAAATATAGTTGAAGTTATAGTACTACTAGAGAATAAGGGTTTGTTGAAAGGCCTTGAATCAAAATTTAAAGCGAAGAAAATGGTAAACTGATTTGGATATAAGTTTGTTATTATATCAAACTTATACCCTTAGTTACCTTTTCTCATCCGATACATAAACCGTACGCTTATTTTTCGTTTACGTGCTCGCAAGTCAGTTTTTGTTGGGTTTTCTGAAGTAAACCCGTATATTTTCCTCTTGTATTGGTCCATTTAGCTAGTATAGCTAGCTACCGTTATTTATGAACTCGATGTCTCGAACTTTTTGGTAGATTTCTTATTTCTTGACATGTTTGTCCACATTGTACTTGTAGGTGTGTCGCCTCTCGTACCTGACAAGACTTCGCGCATCGCCCCATGAGATAGACATTATATTTGCCTCAGTTGATTTCTAACTTCGTTTGGGAAACTCAGTGTGGCTGGTTTTTACCCTAACCACGTTCCGCTCACCGCAGTGAAGCTTAGAGGGTAACGCTGTAGTTAACGCTGTTTTGGCATCGCCTATCATAAAGTATGAACGACCAGATTTCGATGTGGTTTATTACCTTAGGCCTACGGGGTAAGTTAAGTATAAGTATACATGGTAATTTTTCAGTGTATTCTCTAGAATTTCATGGATATTTCAGTAATGAAGCAAATTCTAAAACCTTGCCTTTCGAAAGAAAATCTTTGGCACAGTAGACACACAAGAACGGAAAAGAAGTATTCAAAGAAGAAAATTAAATATGTTAATATTAATT